>RJWH01007420.1:0-40437 GCA_004363575.1 Solenodon paradoxus | reverse complement strand
GGTGCCAGAGATAACCCCATGGTGCCACAGATGACCCCACGGTGTCACAGATGACCCCACGGTGCCACAGATGACCCCATGGTGCCACAGATGACCCCATGGTGCCAGAGATAACCCCCATAGTACGGTTCTGTGTCTCGAGCATGCTCCCATGTTCTGTTCCCTTTGAAGAAACAGATGTGAGGTGAGGAGATTCGTCTTCCCGTGGCTCCTGTTTCCTCACGGGGCGGGGATAACAGTAGCAGCTGCAGTCAGTGCCAGCAAGGGCTGTCTTTAACACAGGGCAAAAGGGACAGCTGCCCTTGGGCCCCTCAGTTTCTCCTTCGCCCTGTGTCAAGCACAGTCCTGGTTTATTAAACTGGGACACAACTGACACCCGCATTAAAAGGACAGGACGGCGGGGCAATGCGGAACAGTCCTTGGTCCACCGACAGGAAGCCGGGGTGAGGACAGACGTCTCTCCGCCCGGGTGGTGGGCGCCGTGGTCTCCGCAGCCGGGCGGGCGGGCAGGAGCAGGGCCGCGGGGCTGCAGCTGCCTGTCCCCGCAGACCCGCCGCGCGTGGTGAGCCTGGAGGAGCCCGAAGTGCGCCTGGAGCACTGCATCGAGTTTGTGGTGCGCGGGAACCCGCCGCCCACGCTGCGCTGGCTGCACAACGGGCGGCCGCTGCGCGAGTCCACCATCACCCGCGTGGACTTCTACCAGGAGGGCGAGGTCTCTGAGGGCTGCCTGCTCTTCGACAAGCCCACGCATTACAACAACGGCAACTACACCCTCATCGCCAGGAACCCGCTGGGCACGGCCAACCAGACCATCAGCGGCCACTTCCTCAAGGAGCCCTTCCCAGGTGCGGGCCTGGCGGCGGGCGGCGGGCAGGGGCGCAGGGCGGCGTCTCCGCCGCCGGCCGCCTTGCAGGCAAGGCTGTGTCCCGGCGCGGTCACCGGGAAACCAGGCGCCTTGGGCACGCCCAGTGTGCGCCGGGACGCCGTGCGCGGTGGAGACAGCTGGGCGCCAGAGTGCCCGGTGACGGTGCATGTTGACCTGGTCGGGACTGTGTTTTGGGGGAGGCTTAGGCCAGGATGGTTGGCTTTCCTGAGCTCGTCCTTGAAGGGCGTGGTTACTCGGCTCCCGGGAGGATCTGTGGTTTGTAGGCCCCGGGAGCACGAGTCTTACACTGAGGCCCCAAGCCCCCTCTCTGCTCGGTCCGCGGGTCCCTCCAGCTCATCCCCGGGGGCAGAGCCGCGTGAACTGCGCCGCTCTCTACCTGCTGCCTGGCTGCGGATGGCCTGGGCTCCGCGGGTCCCCTCTTGCTGCCTGAGAGCTAGCAGCTGCCTGGGGCCCTGCCAGCCTGGGACGGCACTGATGTCGGTGACGGGGAGTGGCGCAAGTAGGGAAGGACCTCCGCGTGATGGGAGGCGCGTCTGTCCTTCTCTCCTGGGCTCGGACACGCCCGGTGCCTGCCTGGAGCAGGAGGGGACACCAGTGAGGGTGGTTGCACCTTCTTGGCCGGTTGAGACATGAGTCCGTGTCTGCCGGGCAGCCCTGAGTCTTTGACAACCTTGGTGATTTCTCCTGGGGAAGTTTCCTGGCTGCATGACCGCTTGGTCTTCAGTCCCCAGACATCCGGGGTCTGCTGAGATGCAGGGAAGTGTGAAGAGAGATCACACGCACACGCACACACGAGTGAGGGGCAGAGCGAATGCTGTGTGGTGTCTGGGTCTGTGACTTCTGTGACTTCATAACTCCAGATGACCAGCAGTAGCAGGTGGGAGCCCCGTTTATATCAGTGCAGGAGAACCAGCCCGAGTCTGCGAGGTGGACCTCGCCGCCAGAGAGGACCGACCCCTGCTGGTGTGTGCGGTCCTGGCCGCCCCCTCTGGCCCGAGGGTTCCCACATCAGCCCAGTAGGCGCAGGAAAGGTTCTGGACACGTCCCAGTGAGGGCCACTCGAGAGGCCCGGCCGCGCCGTGGAAGTGGCAGCATGCAGAGGCGAGCAGGCGTTGCTCTGATGGGCAGGAGAGGAGGGCGCGCGGCCTGCCTGCACCCGTCCAGGATTAGATGGTGCTCCTGGTTCTGAAGAGGATGTGTGCTTCCTGAGGGGCGAAGCAGTGCTTCTGACCCCCAGGGAGTCCCCTGGGACCTGGGGACAGGTTGCCCCAGATTGCTCCCAGGGAGGTGTGTTGTGGGCAGCGAGCTCAGGGGCAGGGCCTGGTGGGCACAGCTTTTCCCTTGCTCTCACCACCCTGGAGGGCAGCTGCTCCCTGTGTCCTGAGCCACGGTGGTGCCGCCTCAGGCCCGACACATAGCTGGCCCTTCCCGTCGTCTCTGGATGTTCTCTCCACCTGTTCATTCTCCAAGGGTAGGCCCAGGCCAGATCTCAGCATGATGGGCGCGTGTTAGAGCTTAGCTTCTCAGGCCCCATCCAGACACCCCACCCAGGGGTGGGTCCCGAGTCTGCTGTCCCAGCCCCGGCGCCGCAGACTCCCTCCCAGTCTGAGATGCCAGGCATGTGCGGACGCAGCCCGGGAGGCAGGAGGGAGGGGCCCGAAGGCACACAGCTCACCTCCTGGAGGCCGCTCGGCAGACGCGGCTCCACCCTCCAGGCGTCTGTGTGACGTCTTGCTGGTTTTATGAGCCTGAAGGAGTCCAGGTGATGAAAGACGGTGGCAGGAGAGAACCAGCTGTGGCAGGTGACAGTGTCTCACTGCTCAGGCGAGAAAATGAGTAGGCACGGGCGGTCATTGTCACCCCACCAAGTGCTGGCCACACGGGGACTCGTGCTCCCCTCTGCTGTGGGGCCTGGGGACCCCCTCCCACCGAGGCTCCCGCAGCAGAGCACAGAGGTCAAGAGCCGAGATTCTGAAGTCCAACTGCGGTCCTACCAGACCCGTGGACTGGGCCCTAGGATGGGCTTGACCGTGACTGTTCTTCAGAGGATGACCGCTCTCCTGCCTGTTTCTCCACATCCACGTAGCCACAGGGAGTGAGCAGGGGCGTCCGTGTCTCCATGAGGAGTAAATGGGTGATGTAAGTCCACTGGGTACACTGTTGTATCACTGAAGATAGAACAAAAGCATTGGCGCTCCTGCCGGGAGACAGAGCGAGCTGGGTTCAGAAGTTAGAACCAGTCGTTACTCCCCGGTGGGACTAGAAAGTTCTGAGTCTTCAGGCAGGTGAGTCCAGGACGGCCTTGCACACACAGGCTGTCATTCTCTCGCTTGCTCCTCAGCTCTGGGAGCTCAGCAGATTCTGTCAGCCCCTGTCTTGACCTCAGAGGTGTGCTGAAGAGGAATGACACTCAGTGGACTCATCCACGTGCGCTGCTTTGACAGGGCTTGGCACAGAGCGACCCCAGAGTTACTCTCGCTGGTGATTTCTGGGAGAGCATTAAGGACCACTGAAGGGGGCTTATTTGGGGGAACAGAGATCGAAGGTGAGGCTCCTTCCTGGCTGGTCTCGGCTCCCCACCTCCGGGGGTGGTTGGACTGGGGTGCACACGGGCGCCGCGGTGAGGGTTTTCTTGGAGCAGGACGTCAGTGAGATGGTCTAGTTGCGTCTCCTACAGCTGCAGTGCGCCGCTAATGCAGGTGCTGCTGCCTCCTCCTGCGTGTCCGGAGACGCTCGAGAAACCCAGCATTGCACCGGGTTTGAGCGGCGGCGTCCTGCAAGGGGTGCTTGGGGAGATTCATTCTGGAAGCCTGGAGCCGAGTCCTTGGTGCTCCAGCACCGCGAGGGGCCGGTAGAGGGACTGGGCAGATGAGTGGGTGTCTGCCTGCGAGGACTCCGAGCGCCAGGGGAGGCTGGGGGCTGAGAGGCCGCGGTCCCGGAGGGACTTACTCTAGGTGACGACGTGGTGGAAGGAGGACTGGTGACAAGGACTGAGCGTGTGCATGCGTGTATGAGTGAGAGAGAGAGTGTGAGTGTGCGCGTGCGTACAGATCCCAGAAATATCCCAGAAAGCTTGACAAGATATTTGGGAATAAGTGAGCTTGTCTTCTCTTTGGGTCTGGAGTCCCCTCACTGTGACCCCCGGCAGCAGAAACCAGGGTTCCCTCAGGCCCTAGGGACAACACCGGGTCACCCCACTGTCCAGTGTTCTTGGCCTCCTTCCCTGGAGAAGCCTGTTGAGCCCAGCTTTGCAGGTGACTGGAAGAGGAGGCGGCACGTTTCCCCTCAGGCTGGACCACCAGCAGCCAGAGTGACGTCAGTGCCTGCCCAGGTCAGAAGCCAGGGCGTCTCTTGTATCACTTCCCTGCCCACCTCTCCGTCTGGAGCCAAGCTGTGGCCTCTCTTCCCTTTTCTGGCCCCTCAGCTTTCCCCACAGAGCCCTCCTGGGGGGTTTCAGAAACTGGGGACACCTGTGCCCATGCATTCCCCAAATGGTCCAGTTGATCCAGCTTCTCTTTTCCTTCGGGCTCCAAAGCCCAGACAAGAGCCCCACTCCTCCTTCCTCTCCCGGGCCAGAGCAGGGTGGTGCCTAATGGCACCCTCAGGAATCTTCTACAGTATGCTCTGTTGCTCTCCCCCAAACACTGCGGATGGACAGCCTCTTGACAGAGGGCTCTCCGAAGTTAGACTTTCTCTGAAGGCTTCTCACGGAGCAGAATGCTCGCCGGTTCAGACTTAATTGGTGGTGAGGGTTTAGACGGGGCCCTGTAAAGAGAAGACCCACACTCCGTGTGTGCAAGAATTCTTCTCATTCTGGGGGCGAGGTGGCTTGTGGCACCTGGAAGAGACAGGCAACATGCAAGGAAAACTTGTTAGAAAGACAGACATGCAAGACCCAACCAGACCTCCTGAGTCGGAAACTCAGAAGCAAGGACTGATGATCTGTGTATTCAAAAAATAAAGACATTCAGCTTTTCATTTTGAAGTCGTTTATCCCTCCCGCTAAGTTACAGAACAGTCCAGAGAGCTCCCTTCATTCCATTTCCCCAGATGTGAGCCTGTTGCATAATCAGAGTGATGAGGTGTTGGGCGTGGTTGGGTCCGAGTGGTTGGATATTCGATATGATTGAAACTGGGATAGTGAAGGGGAAGATGGCGGGGAGGGCTCCCCCTTACCGACTTTGGTTTGTGTGACTGCCCTCAGAATACGCTGACAAGAGAGATACTAGCCAGAGGAAGACAAGTTAAATGTCACTCATGTGGCATCCAAAGAGTGTTCTGGAAGGTGTGGTCTGCTGCCTGCATGCGGCTATTTAGTTTTCAGAAGGGTGTTTGGGAGGAAGAGATAGGATAGATACCTGTAGGTTTCGATAGAACTTAAGCAGGAATTGTGCAGAGTTTCTGTATACAGGTTTACAAACCTCGGAAGCACCAGTCTGGGGGAAAGAGCCCTCTCTAACCTGCCGCTCTAAGGAGGGAGCAGATCCTTCTTGGATCTGTTATTTCTCACTTGCCTTCAGTCCCATATAATCAGCCGTCACTTGGGTTCGTTGTGGGACAGCCCGTCCGTGGCTCTGACTGTGTTGACGTGGAGGCAACTCTATCTGGAACCTAAAGCTCTTGTTTGAATCTTCTCAGGCACCTACTGCGGTGCTTTTCTTTTCTAAGATCCAATTCAGGGTCACACGTGGGGTTTTGTTGCCATGTCACCTAGTCTCTTGACATGCGGGGCAGCTCCTGAGTCTGCTGGGTCCATCGTGGCCTCAGCGCCTTTGAGACCGCTCAGCTGGCTGCTTTGTGACCTGCCCCGTGACTGGGATTGGGGGTTTCCCTGATGTGCTCCCACAGCTACATGCCCGGTGTGTGTTTTGGGTCAGGACTCCACAGAAGCAAGGCTGTGCCCTTTGCTACGTCCAGTTGTCCTGATGTCCATCTGTCTCATGACTGGTCAGGATGGTGCCCCACACCCTTATCTCCTCTGCAAAGCGACTGTTCCCTCTTTGTAATGAAAAAAGAGGACATTTTTGAAACTTGGTCAAGATTTTGTTTCTCATCATTCTTTCTCTCATTAACTCGATCATCCATTGGTATCTTTCAAGTGGTGATGTTTTTGCGTTTCCAACGGTGCTTTGAGATTTATTCAATGGACTTCGACTGTAAGGAAGTGCTCTCTCTCCTTCCCCAGTACCTCGTTCACGTATTGATTCATACTGATGTGGACTCACGGAGAGTTATCATATCCTTCCATGTGTTAGTTTGGCAGGGCTGCCGGGAGAAAGTATCTCAGACACAGCAATGGAAATCAGTTCTCTCACAAATCTGGATATTGTTAAGTCCCGAGTTCAAGGCCGGGTAGGTTCCTTGAGGCCCCTCTCCCTTGACTTGGTGACGCCATCTTGTCCCTGACTCCACATGGCCTTCCCCTGGGTGTTTGTCTTAATCGTCTCTTCTGACCAGGTCACCAACTAGATTGGATTGGAGCCCACCTGAATGACCTGATTTTAATTTACCTCCTACAGAACTCATCTCCAAACACTTACCTCACGTTTTGAGGCTCTGCAATTCTGGAGGGTAGGACTCCAACATATGAATGTGGAGGCAGATGTAATAATCCACGAATGTCACTATTTGGTCAAATTGTCCCAGATTTGTCCTTTGGAGACCCTTTCTCATTGGCACCTATGTTCTTTCTCTATGTCTTCATAATTTTTGAGTACTTCTTACTTTCTAGTAAAGATACTCCAGGCAAATCTTGCTCTTTCTTGACCCCAGACCAGAAATCAGGCATGTCTCCAAGGATGCCTCTTTCCTTTTATTTCTTATTTTTATTTTTGTAAGGGAAAGGTGCAGGCAGGAATGAAAGCGAGCAGGCAGATAGGAAGAGAGAGGAGGAAGGAGCGTTTTCTTTAATTTTCTTTAGTTGTTCATCGTGGTTGTTCCCACCAGACGTGGGACGTGAACCTGGGACCTGGGGTTGCGTGAGGTCTGTTCCCAACTGCTGCTCCTCCCGGGTGTGGCCGTCATTCCTTTTCTGGAGAACGATAGCGATTACCCTCCATGCAAGGCTGTTGAGGACGGAAGTTTGAGAAGCTATGACAGTGACTGAGAACCCAGACTTGAATCTGACTCCTGCTCTGTTCCTTCTGTTGAGTGACGTTCAGTCAGCTCCTCCATCGCTCTGAAGCTGCTTCCTTAGCTGCCGAATGGGGCTGCCGCGCCCCGCCTCGTAGGATGGGCATAAGGGCTGAGTGACATTCTGGAGAGCATGTAGCGCAGACCCTGGCCATCAGGAACTGGCCTTCATTATGGGGGAGCCATTATGGGGGAGCCATTATGGGGGAGCCATTTTAGAGTCCACATAGCATGTTTTTCCCGGGGGGTGGGCAGGTTTTTCAAGTCTTCCAGGAGCATCTCAGTGACCTGTGAGCAGCTCTGCTTCTTAGATTGCTCTGAGGAATCACGTCCGGAGCTCACAGCTGGCATTGCCAAGAAAGGTCCCAGGAAGCCATCTGCCACGTCTTCCTTGGTTCCAGTGTGTCACTTCCATGCCCAGCCCTCCAGCACCTGAAGGCCAGAGGGTCGTGAGAGAGACTTGAGTCTGGACTGAGTTTCCATAGTTTGTTCTCGTTCCCAGCTGAACGGGCCGTGTCTCTCAAAAGCGGGTGTGCAGTCTCTTAATCGTTCTCCCTTGGAAGAGCCATTTCCTAAAAGCCCAGAAGCACGGGGTGCGGTGGGGGGCCAAGGACTTTAGTCTTTAGTCGCTGGGGTAACGGGGCCCTCAGTGTTAGGAGAGCGTCTCTCCTGGTTTCCTTCATGCTTGTTAACCATCTCTTTGTCTTCTCTTGCAGAGAGCACGGAGAACTTTGTCTCATGTAAGTCTGCTTCGTCCTTAGCTCTGACAGTAGCTTCTGCCATGTGTGGCCACAACCAAGTCCCAGGGCCGCTAGCCCCAGACCCGGGCAGCGAGAGCCTCCGAGTGTCCCCGTGTCTCCCAGGGAGCATGCAAAGGTCTCACCCTGCGGGGGTGTCCGTGTCACCTGAGTGGAAGGTGGGAGCCAGGAGGGGTGTGGGCTTCGTGTGTCTGGATGCACCTTTCTGGTCCCTAGTGCTTGTGGAGAGACTGGGGGCTGGCACACCTGCTCCTGCCCCTCACCTGCTCCGGGAGCCCGGGGTTTGTCTGGGACCCACCTCGCGTGGAGCTGAGGCCGAGGCGGCCCCGGGCGTCCCCTAGGCTGGCGTGCTCTCGGTGGGATTACTGAGGCTCCGTTTGCAGGTGATTTTCGGCCAGGACTAGACAAAGGACTTGGTGTTCTTCATGGATGTGGGGAGGACTACATGCCTTTGTCTGTTTTTACGAAGCATCTGACAAAGTCTTTGTAATAGAGTGTCTGCGTGGCGATCGTGTATTCACATTATAGTTTTCTATTCATGACTATGGAATAGGAAACTAAATTTCAAGTCACCAGTAGGACACAGGAAGTACAGCAAATGAAAAAGCCACTGTAAATGATTTTTCTAGACCTAGGTTGTTCCTTTTCCTTCTGTCCTCCTCAGGGGAGTGACAGGTCAGTCCCTGCCCGGGTTGTGGTCGGTCAAGTAGACACCAGCCCTGTCTTAGAAACAACCCTTTGCTCTTTTTTTTTTAAACGAAATATTTATTGAGGTAATTTTGCTTTACAAAATAATATCAACTCATATGTACAGGTTCCCCTTCCTCAGATACATGTCCTCTCCCCCTGCCCTCCACCACATCGCAAGTGCTCTTCCCCCGGTCCAGTGGCCCCGCCACCACTTGTTCCCCTGCCCTCCCGTCCCCTTTCCTACTGGTCACCTCAGTTCTGTTGCGGGTGTCCAGGGGTTGGTTTTGTTTCTTCTGTTCCTTTGTTTTCTATTCACAGTCCACCTGTGAGTGAGGTCATCTGGTCTCTGTCTTTCTTCTTTTGACTTGATTCACTGAGCATCATCCCCTCTAGATCCCCCCATGCTGATTTAAATGACAGGGTTTCCTCTCTTCTCAGGGCTGTGTGTGTTCCATTGTGTATATGGACCACGTCTTCTTTGTCCATCATCTGATGTTGGGTACTTAGGTCGTTTCCAGTTCTTAGCTGTTGTGAGTAGGGCCGCAGTGAACATGGGGGTGCATTCATCTCTGTGGATCACTCCTTGCTCTTTAACTTGGGCATAAGTACCATCTGATTCCTTTACGTGCCCTCGGTCCCGGGGGCGTGTGCCCTCTAGAGAATTCTGACTGGGGCCATCCCTTGCCAGGAGACGATTCCGGATGGAACACACTGCTCCGTCCCACCCGGGCTTTGCTGGGAAGGCTGCGTCCCCTGGCCGGAGGCTTTTGCCTCTGCCTTGAGCTGCTGCTGTGTCCTGGGCCTGCTGGAGCTCACTGAGGCAGGACGAGGGGAAGGGGAAGGCATGGGAGAGCCAGGGATGGGGAGGCGGTGTCTGTGGCAGTGTCACCAAATGTCACAGCAGCTGCCATCACAACAAAAGTTGCATGCTCCTCCCCTGGCTGGTATCCCAGCTCAGGGCCCCCTTTTTTCTACCCAAATCCATGTTCCATGCTGCCCAGGTGACTTTTTTCTGGGGTTGGGGCAGGATCTGGGAATGACGACCCTTTATCCTCTATGGGGCCTTCCCTTGACCTGGAGGTCCACTGGGTGCTCAGGCAGGGAACGGAGTCTCTGGGGACCCACAGGAGTCCCCAGGCGTCGGGCGGGGACAGTGGCTGAGCCCCATGGCCGGGATGCTAACCGCCCCTCCTCTGTTTGATTTTCAGTCTACGAAGTGAGTCCCACACCTATCACTGTGACCCTCAAACCAGAGGAAGACACTTTCGGGGTGAGTTCATGAATGCAGCTGTTTTCAGACTTTGCTTGAGTGGCCGACTTGTCCAAACATGCCTTTGCTCGGGGTGCCCCCAGTACTTAGGCCGAAGAAAGCCGCGAGGAGAGACCTCCTTTCGAGCGCGGGAACCTCCCTTGTCTGCTGAGAATAAGGCGTTGTTTGAGGGAGCCTTTGAAGAGCTGCTCCAAGGGCTGGGGTTTGGAAGGGAAGCCTTGGAGTCTCCTCCCTGCGAGGAGCCTGGTGGGGCTGATTCAGAGTGACCCGGGCCTCCCCTGGCAGATGTTTCAGGGTCTCCCACCCCCCACCACTCGACCCGGCTCTCTCGGGGCCTGAGACTTCTCGGGAAGGAGAGGAAGGGATGTTTTTGAGTGCAAACCTCCTAGAACTTCCTGGATAAGATTATGGTGTCAAGGATTTCAAGGCGAAGACGCAGCCTTGCCGCTGACGAAAGCAGCAGCGCAGCAGGCAGGGCTCCGGGCTCGCTCCTGTCCGGGAGGATGGCCAGCAGGGAGCGCTCGGAGGAGCGCTGCTCCGTGGGCCTCTCTGAGTGGTGGGCAGTTAATTTTTTTAATGTCCCTGGGGTCTCCTCAGTTACTTCCAAGGACTTGGCTGTTGCGGGATTCTGAGAGGGTGGCAGTTGTCCCCGCTGCGGACTGTTGTCGTGGGATTGCTCGCTGCACAGGGGCCCGTTCCGTGTTCTCAGCCCCTGCTTCTGCCCGCAGGTGTCCATAGCTGTTGGACTGGCTGCCTTCGCCTGCGTCCTGCTGGTGGTGCTTTTCATCATGATCAACAAGTACGGGCGCCGGTCCAAGTTTGGAATGAAGGGTAAGGTGGGCTTTTCATTTGCAGGGGTCTTCTGGGGGCAGGATGATGCCTCTTGATGAAAAGATGCTGTTTTCATCTCCCTTTGCTCTCAGAGGGCCTCCTTGGGGGTCCTCTCTGCCTCTGTGGGTGGTCATTGTGGATGGAAGGCTGTGCTGGGGCCGCTGGGATCCCACTTGGAGACCACCGGCCTGTGGAGACAGTTGCAAACATCGCTTATCTGGGCTGGTGTGTGGAGGGTCCTTGAGGGAAGACGCTGGATTTGAGGGCAAATGAAGAGGCCTCCGGTTTCCTCCCACTTTTGGTGGTAACATGCTCTGTGTTTCATAACTGGTGTTCCCTTGTCCACACCCTTCCCAGAGTTGCGCTGGGAAGGTCTGATCGCAGCGAGGCATGGGGTGGTGGGCGCCGCCGTGGAAGTTTCCTGCGCACCGATCGCGCGGCACGTAGCTCTACCCTGAGTTCCAGAGCCGGTGCCAAGAGCAGCATGATTGCGATCGCTGTTGGCCAGCATCCACCGCAGTGACTCCGCCCACGGTGGCCGGGTGGGTGTGGTGTGGCTGTCCACCAGGGCTCGACCGGGACGGGGCTGGGACACGAGGGGCCAGTGTGGTGGGTTAGCATCCATCTGCTGGACCCACGGTCTGACCACATGGCTGCAGGGGGCTGGGCACCAGTTTTCAAACAGAAACGTGTGTTTCAAGACGCCCTTGCAGCTGGGCTTGTGTGTGGCTGATCCTGCGTGGGAGGTGGAGATGGAAGGGGATGGAAGATTCAACAAGTCGTCAGGTGGTCCTTCTAGGATGTGCTTGGGTTTTCTGGTGCAGCTGTGGGCTCCAGAAGGTGACACTCTACAGCGTCTGCACATCCACTGATGTCTGCAGTGGGGGCTCTGACCTCGGGGCTCAGGGAAAGAAGGAGAGTGAATGCATGAGAATCACCTGGACACCGGTCCCCTGAGCTGAGATGCACAGGTCTGCGTGTTGGGACACGGTGTGGGGAGGGCTGGGTTGATGTGGACTGAGTCCCTGTCTTTTATTATATCCCTAAAAGGGTCTGTGACAGCCCTCACATTTAGAACAAGGATACATAGCAAGAGATACCTGCAGAGGAAGGTGGGTCCCCCAGAGCCCCTACCCACACTCGTTCTTCTCCTGATGGAGCAGAACAAGCTGCAGTGAGACGGACCAGGTTTTCTTGAGTCCTGCGAAGTAGGTTGACTGAGAGACATACATGTGCAGGGCAGGCAGATTGTAGCGTGGAGAGACATCTGGCCTGAGGCCAGTTGGCGTCAGTGAGATCCCAGGACTGTTGGGCACCTCGATGGGGAGATGTTATCGACTAAGCCCTCACGCGCCGAAGCAACCTTTCCGGTGGAGCTGCCGGGCGCCTTCGGGCTCCTCCCAGCTGTCAGACTCCTGGCTCTGTGCCTGCTTCCTCTCCCACCTGAGACGACGTCAGGACCAGGACTAAAGTGAAGAGCGGGGCCGACGAGGAGCCGAACGGGGCAGGGAGACGCCCGCCAGCTGAGACCCCTCTCTGGAATGGCCTGTCCCCGTGTCGGGTAGACAGGCCGGGCCTTTCTCAGCTGTCCTCCAGTCTCTCCCAGCCCGGCTCCCCACTGGCAGGCTGAGCTGCCTACCTTGACCTGGCTGAGCCCAGAGGACATGTCCCTGCAGGTGGAAGTAAAACATCCTTTATTCTCAAGTCTAGCAACTCAGCAAGAGACAGCCTGCGAGGCCTCGGCAGGGCTGACCTTGCTGGAATTACGGCTGTGCCCTCCGCCCCTCATTACCCCGTGTGGGTGGGGCTCACGGGGGCCATGAGCCCACGCCCCTTGGCCTTTGCTCGTCAGGGGGCATTCCCATACGGGAGAAGGGGTGCAGGTGTGGCTACCAGGAGCCCCCAGCTCTGATTCAGGTGGACCCCCCTGTTCAGAAGCACCTCATCCTTTGCTTCAGATACTTGAATCTGGGCTGGAACTGGGAGCCCCTCACTGACCTTCTGTTTTCAGCCACGTTGTGTAACCTCCTGCCGCCTGTCCCCACAGCCACATGGGCCTGGCCCTGTCTGTGTGGTCATCTACTGTGACGTCGAGATCCACATGCGGTCTGTTGAAAGGGGAGCCTTGTTTGCAGCTCTCCTCACTTCGGTTCCGCAGAAGCTTTTCAGTCTCCTTTTCCTGACCTTCCCAGGATGGATGCACAGGCCCGTTTTGGTCTCCGCAGCATGGCCGCAGAAGGCTCCCTGCCCTCCCAGTGGTCTGCTCACAACTCTGTCCCCTGGCCCAGGGTCAGCGGGGCAGAACCCACCCTCACCCATTCTGCTGGGACTTTGTCGTGTTTGGCAGATGCGGGTGGAGCTCAGAAAGGAGTGACTTTATTTTTCCTCATCCAAAAAGCGCTGCTCGTGAGCCAGTAATGGCTTAGCTCGGACTAATAGTTACTCTGAGGTGTCTGGGTGGGGACAGTGGAATGGGTGAGAGGAAGTCATAAATTATTCGCCATCCACACCCGAGGGCCCGGAACTTGGCTGGGCACGAGGAGGCCTGATGAAGACGAGCCTCACCTTCTGAGAATTTAGCTAAGTCGCCGAATGCCAGGATCCAGAGTCCCACCACGCAGAGAACTCCGCTGTTACAGCTGCGAAATCGGCCGTTTGGTTGTACGTTGGCAGATAGCATGTCACTCCCCTTACGAACAGAGCTGACAAAGCCCTAACCGTCGCCCGGGCCGTAGCCACCCCGCGTCCACGGGTGACCTTTAGCCGAGTGCACTGTGTCCAGCCCTCCCTCGCTCTTGTCCCTCCCCGTGTCCCTGCCCCTCTCGCCTCCGCGGTTCTGCCTGCCCTGCTCTCTCCTGCCAAACTCCACGGGCACAGAGGTCCAGTTTGTAGCCATGTCCACCCTTGTGGTGATGCTGGCGGCCAGGCTGGTCACCAGCTCATTTTTATACTTAGGCCTCGTGTGTCTGAATCTGCATTTGGTGTGTGTGTGTGTCTGTGAGTGTGTGTGTGTATGTGTGTGTGTAAAACACGCCTAGATAGAGATGCCTTATTTGCTTCTATAGGTCACAAGTTGTTTTCATTCACACACGTGGAAAGCAATCAAAAGTATATGCAACTAGATGTAGTTTGTTTTCTGCATGTCTGTGAATACGTCTGTGCATGCACACATGCACATAAATTATTAATACATCTTATTTCAACCAAGCACTTTCACCGCGTGGTTAAAGCCTGCACCACTCCCCGTCAGTGGTCACAGACGCCCGCAGCTGGAAGAAATGGCACCTGCCCACACGCACGTGCACATTTATGGAGATGTCACAAGCGCATCACTTAGCGTGCTTTACTTTACACGCACGTTCTTCTTAAGAATCTTCTGCATCTTGCGTTGTGCCCGTCACATGCTGCGGCCACCTCCTGCTTTGTGGGAGGTGACGGTGGACCAGGTCTTGCAGAGATGAACTGACAAAGCCTGGCCTCAGGCACCCTCCTTTTATTAATCACAAACTTTTGATCAACATGTTGACCTGGGTGGGGGTCACATGAGGCTCAAGCTCACCCCTCTTGGACTCACAGAGGTTTTCTCATGGTGCCAAGGGGACCGGGCAGTGGGGCTCCTGGGGCGGCTGCTGAAGCCCAGTGTCTCTGGTGAGACCCTCTGCACTCTCGGCCACCCCCGCACATCCTGGAGGGGGCAGTTGGGAGGTTAAACGAAGGAGCCCCTGCAGCAGCCTGTGCCGGGGACTCCTGTGTGAGAGCCCCGCCCGGCAGTCTCCTTTCCCGAGTGGCTCTCGCCGGCCTGTGTCCCCTGACAAACGTCCGTGCCCTCTGTGTCCTCAGACAGCTGCCCGGGCCTCCCACCCCGGAGAGCACGGTGGGTGGGGACCGGGCAGAGCTGCGGCAGGGCTGGGTCACCTGGCGGCTGAGGCTGCCGCCGGTGGCAAGTGTAGATGGTATTGTTTGGAGTGTGGGACGGAAGCAGGAGGTGGCGTGTGTCCCCGTGTCCCTGTGTCCCCGGCATGGCGCGGCTGCCTGTCTCTGGAGCCCTGCGGGTGGACAGTGACCAGTCCTCGAGGTCCCCGTGCTGTCACCCTGGTCATCAGGGCAGGACACCCTCTTCTCGCCATCTCTCTTTGGGCTTTGTGGCCTGAGTCATCTATTTGGTCACAGTTTGCACTAAAAATCGCATCATGAGAACCAGTTTCCACAGAGAAACAGCCCCTTGATAGCTTGGTTTGGAAGTTTCAGCCTTTGATCCCCTCTACCCCTGTGATGACCGCGTAGCATGCCGGACACGTGCCCATGGGTGCAACCAGCCTCCGGACGAGCACTGACCCTCAGCTCTAAGCTGTGAGATGTGAGTGAGCAGAAGGGCTTTTGAAACTAGGATGACATCAAGTCTGTCCACAGTCACTCGACTCAAAAAACTCAGACACTTCGGCTGTTCAGGACTGCGGCATCTGGCGACACGTCCTCCCTGCCCAGACATCCTGCCGTCAGCATCGTGGTGCCGCATGGTGGGGAGGGCGCTGCCTGCCTCGACCTCGTCTCGTTCTCTGAGAGGGCGCGCCCCCCAGGCCAGCCTGCAGCACAGGCCCCGTCCTCCCGGCTCTGCTCTCCTGTCTCTTCTCCCGGGGCCCGGGGCTTCCTTGGCCAGCGGAGAGCCACCCTGAGCTTTGCCGAGCGAGGCACGTCCGTGTGACCGTGCAGCTGTGTCCTGGGACCTCTGTCCACACAGCAGCCTGAAAGCCCAGGCAGCAGGGAAGCAGGGGGCTCCAGCAATGACTCATCAGGAAACAGGTTTTGGTTTTGGGGAGAAAACCCAACAGACAAGCCAAACTCAACAAGTCCCTGGCCCTGTCCTGCTTCCCACACCACCCTCCGTCCTCTGCCTTCAGTGGGGGAGATTCAGGGCAGCCATCCTGTCCTGTACCCACCTGCGCCCCGGTGACCAGGTGTGTGTGTCTGCCACCTGCTTCCTGAGGACAGAGGGTGGAGGGTCGGGGGGGTCATCCTGGCTGCTCCCGCAGAGGGTTTGCACAGGCTCGGAGGCCCCTCCTTGGCCCTGCTGGGCGTTCTTGGAGGAAGTGTCAGCAGCGTCTGCAGCTCCTGTGGAGTCAGCTGCCTCCAGAATGAACGAGGAGGGGCTTGCTGACACCCTGTGTCTACCAGTGTTTGCTCTTGTTTGTGAGACACCCTGAAAATACTTGAAAGGAATTCGCATTTCAAGGCAGTGAAGGCGAGCAGGGCGGTGCATGGATGTGCTTGTGAGTGTGGAGCCAGGCCGGCCTGGGGCCAGCTCTGCTCCCCCAACACAGACCCCAGCGTGGTTCCGGGTCCTGCCGCCTTCATCACTTCCTGAGGGTCGATGAGGAGACATACTTCTCTGCTGTCTTTTTAGAGACACTGGGATAAAGACATCAGCGGATTTCTCCCTTCTGTGACTGCAGAGGGAGAGGCCGGAGGCACTGAACTTTTACTGAGCGCTTGCTGGGTGCCGGACAACTAGCATCTTACAGCAGCTGACCTTCACGGTGGCTGGGAGGTCCATTTATAGATGAGAAAGTTGCTCAGAGTCACACGTCCCAGGGTCATGTGGTTGGGGAGCGAAAACCTGGCTTTAACTGATGCCGTTCTAAGTCAGCGGCTCGCAGTCTGAGTGGCATCTTCCACCGCCTGGTAAAATTGCATAAATCCTTTAGGTCAGGCTACACCCAGACCAGTTTAATCGGGTTCTAGAGGCGAACAGGCCTGGGCAGGCTTTTGTAACCTCTCGAGTGACTTCAGCTCTGCGTCCCAGAGGCAGCTGTGTATGTAACTGCTGGCCAGGCGTGTGGCCTGCGGAGCAGCTGCTCTGGTCACCAGGGAGCTGGTTCAGTGTGCAGACGCCAGGGTCCCCCAGACCCGCGGGCTGGAGCAGGTGGGGGTGGGGGCCTGGAAGCATCTCTGGGCGACTGATGGGCACCAGAGTTTAGGAACCACCCGGTTCACTCGCAGAGGAGCCGCAGAGAGTGCATGGCCGGTGCTTCTCACACTCGTGTGTGCAAATGAACTTGGGGGACAAGGAGGACCGTGTGAGAAGGCAGAGTCTGCTTGAACGGGTCTGGAGAAGGACTGCGTCAGCCTGAGCATCAGGACTCACTCCTGGTGAAAACCTCAGTCCTGTGGCCTGGGGACTGGGGTCGCACTTCAGTCTGTGTCTTCGTGTGAGCTGTCAGCTAGTTAGCCTCCGAAGGCTGGCGTCCTGGTCGGCATGCTGTGACCGTAAGAGTGCACAGCAGAAACCGCTTCGGAGGCATTTAGTTCCAACTGCTTTGGGTGGTTACAGCATTTTTCCGTAAAGCTGTTTCTAGGGTGGCTTCCTGGGTTCAGGCTGCACCTCCTTCCAGGCAAGGGCATTTCTAAGGTGCACTGCTGCCTCAGAGGGTCTCAGTGACAGGCGTGAAGTCCTCAACACTGACCGCCCCTCCGAAGACAGGTGGACAGCATCCCCAGCCCGGAATTCCTTGTGCTGGTCATCTGTCTCCTTTTCTAGAAGCTTGGGCATCCTGTTGGCTCTCCTTCCACCACCTCCTTGGAGGTGGTGCAGGGACCCTGGGAAGCAGAGAGGTTACAGCTGCAGGCCCTGCTGCGACTCAGGGCAGGACTGCGGGCAGAGGAGGCCGTGGGAGTGAAGTGGGCATCGTCCAGGCCACGCTCCGTCGTGCGGCTCCAGGCCGGTATTCGCACCGGACGTCTGCCCTGCCATCCTCTTCCGCGTGGGCTAAGACCTCCAGAGCTGGCCAAACTCTGGGATGAGCCGAGCCTCCACCTGCCAGGCACCAGAGTCCAAAGGGGCCTCAGAGGCCATGGCCACGCAGCCTGCTCCCAAGAGAGAGAGAGCCTGCCAGCTCTGTCGTCTGCCAGCAGCCTTGACAGAAGCCCCCGGGGCGCTTGGCGCCCTGGGGTCCCAGGGACTGCTCTTCATTGTGAACCCTTCCACATAAATTACGTTCAGGGGGTTGGCCTGAGACCAGAGTGTGTGTTGGCTCGGCCGCCACGAGAAGTGGGCAGGAGTGGAGCGCCCTTATTAGCCGTGGCTAATGGCTAATGGCTTCAACCGTGCCACCGCCCAGGCTTACTTTGCAGGGGGAGATGCCTGTCTGCATGGAGGTAGGGGCGGGGGGTGCCAGGCCTTATGGGGAGAGACACGAGGGCCACACGAGAGAGTGGGACACACAGCTTTTCTGAGGCTGAGTGTGTGGATGGGCGCCAGCTTTCTGGAAGGTGCTTTGGCGATGCTTGTCAAAGGTTCCATCATGAAAAACCGGTGTCCCACGGTGAGAAGCTCGCCTAAGGTGGTTGTCACAAGCGCTACTCGTGTCCTTGTTACAGACTTTGAACTGTGGCAACTTCCACCGTCCACTCGGTAACGTCAGGAAGGTTTAACATCGAACAGCGATGCTAGTTAAGCACATCGCAGTCTGTCCATGAGGAGGTGACTCGGTGCTGATGTTCACGGTGACAATTTTTGAAACTGCATTTTTAGTGTTTCTGAAAGAACATGCATGCAAATGGACAGACAGTCCAAGAGTATAAAAGAGAATGAAGTGGAAAGGAAGACTTAATCTCCACTCAGGTCCCTGCTGCCGGCACCTGCGAGTCAGAGTTCTCGCAGAGACAGTTGGTGCGATGTCAGGGTGCTGTTTCTGCAACGTGTATTTGCGTGGCTCGCAGCACGTTATTTTGACCACTTCTCTGTCTTTGAGATCATTTCCAAGCAGTTCATAGAGATGGGCTGTAATTCCTCTGCTTTCTATAACTGACACATGCTGGGAGGTGTTGGGGGCACAGCCTGATTCTTTCCCACATGTATCTTTACTGAATTGTTTTGCAGCTGCCTGTCAAGGATAGTTTAGAGTGGTGTTTACTGACCTGCAGAAACGTTAACAGTGTATTTCCAAGTGAGTAAAGACTAAGCAGTTCCCACTGGGTTTTTTAAAGAGAGAAAATATTTCCGTGCATATACCTGGGAAAGACACGGGACTGCAGAGATCTCAAGGTGAGAGTGTGGACTATAGTTACGGTCGGGCAGTGGGACCGCGGATGCTTTCGCTTTCATCCTTTGTGCCTTTGGTGTCTGTTACCGTCCACTTTCTCTTACTGAACCTTCGTGGGGACAAGCTGAGCTCTGCACCCATTAGGACGGCCAGGCTCCCCCATACCTCCTAGGGGACTTGAGCAGCATCGTGGCTGAAATGCAGATTCCTGGACTCCCTCTCCTGAATCCAATTTCCTGGGATAGGCCCGGGTTATCTGCTTTCTTCAAAAACACTCTCAGCCATGGTGAAGCTCCTTTATGTTTGAGAACCTTTGGTGTCTCTGGCATAGGGAATTTTTTTTCAGAAAAAGTCCGATAATAAATATTTTAGAGTTTGGTGATTTGCATCGCCAGCACTGCTCTCGGAGCAGGACGGCGATGGGGCATTTGGAAAGGAACAGGCAGGTCTGCGTTCCAATAAAACTTTATTTGCAAAAATGGACAGCAGACGGGGTTTGACTGCAGGTCATCGGGGCCTCTGTGGGCCTGGCCTGTTAATCCCACCTTTCTGCTCTCTGTTCCTGTCTCTCTGAGTATGGTAACTGCCCCGAACAATGGTGCACCCAGCTGAACCCCCATTTCCAACTTCCACGGAGGGGGTGCTGACCTCTGGCCTCCTGCCTGGGAGCTGCGCCTCCAAGAGCCCGGCAGGTGGGAAGCCGGCTTTGCTCAGGGCATTGTTTGTGCCTCAGTGCTTCTTCTACAGAGCAGAGACCCAGGAGTCACTCATCCTCAGGCCCTCCTGCCCTGGCCAGTCTCCTCCCTGCTTTCAGTCCAGCCCAGTCCTGCCCAGTCTTGCCTAGTTCAGCCTAGTCCAGCCCAGTCCTGCCCAATCCTGCCCAGTCCTGCCCAGTCCTGCCCAGTCCAGCCCAGTCCATTGCAGTCCAGTCCAGTTCAGTCTAGTCCAGCCCAGTCCAGCCCAGCCCTGCCCAGTCCAGTCCTGTCCAGCCCAGCCCAGTCCTGCCCAGTCCAGTTCTGCCCAGCCCAGCCCAGTCCTGCCCAGTCCAGCCCAGTCCAGCCCAGTCCAGTGCAGTCCAGCTGACAGCCCCTCCCATGAGCTCTGAAGCTGCCCTCTGCTTCTCCATCCCCCTGGGCTGCCCGCTCAGCCTGCAGGCCGGCTTCTGGGTGTGTTCTCTGCTCTGCAAGGTCCTCGCACGCCACACTCCAGCTTCATGGCTCATAGGAGAAGTGCTGGCTCCCTGCCTGGCAGCCTGCCCAGCTCACCCTCCATGGGTCTCCACTTCTGCCGGGGGCCTCCCCTCTGCGGCTCCTTCTCTCCAAGCCCATAAGACCCCCGCCCCTCTCCTGGCCTGCCCCGGGCTCCCTCTCTCGGCTCAGGGCCCCTTCCAGCCTAGCGGGCCACCTCTCGGCCATCATGCTCCACCCTCCCGTCACACAGCCTCAGAGGCCTGTTGGGCAATGCGGCCTTTCCTTGTGTCAGCCCGTGGTCCTCTCGGTGCCTGTCAATGTGAGACAGAGACAGGGATGTTCTTCTCCTGCTACCGGCTTGTCCCGGCATCGCGTCTGTCCAGCACCACAGTGTCCCGTGGACTGGGTGGACCTGCTCTCCCGAAGGATGGCCTCTTCTTTCTCTCTGTCTCTTCCTTCACTCGCCACCTTGTGTGGACTCTGCAGTCACCTGCTTCTTGCCCCCACACCCTGGGCTTTCCCAGCCAGGCTCCTGATACTCAATTAACGGCATTTCTTATGCATCTTTCTCGGCCATTCGATAGACCCATCTCTAGCTTTTCTATGACCCTACAAAGCCTATTATTCTCACTTTCTTTCATCTTTTCACGTTGCTTGCATATTAGGTCATTTCACTTAGTTAATTCAACCTGGAACCCGCGTGCCCTGCAGCTCCACAGCAAAGGGGCAGAGGCACCTTTTGAAAATGTGACTGAGGGCGTGAGAGGCGGGCACAGCATCTCCGCCCTGCTCGGTTCAGCTCCCCACTCCAGTTCCCTACTTTGTTGCGGAGGCGTCAGGTGTGAGCAGCTGGGCAAAAGCCACACTCACCTTCCTCTTCTGCAGGGGCAGGGGGGCCTCACCCCGCAGCAGTTGGGGACCCCACACAGTGGGGCATTTCACGGGACACAGCTGCCCTGTGCGCTAACCCACGAGGGAGCTGGGAGGGGCTCAGGTGAAGTCAGTATCCAAGGGGCAGGGTCCCAGCCGCTGTGGGAGTGCACACAGCAAATGCCTCCGGACGGAGACGGGCGTGGCCCCGCCCCTGCTAAGGCCCAAGTGGAACCTTAGACTTGACGCCTGGTGTCTTGGCGAGTCCTGTAGGCTCAGCCTCCGTCACCCCGCTTGGCAAATTTGAATGGACATTGTGACTTGCAGCTTGGACTGTGCAGGGGGCACCCAGCACCGGGAACCCAGGGTCAGCGCCCCGGGCCCCGGCCTGTTTTCAGGGACCTCAGAGATGGGAGAGGGTCTGTGCCTCCCTCTCTGGGTGTGTATTTCCACACATGGGGCCCCTTTCCTTGGTGAACTTCAAGGACTTGGTGGAGTCGTTTTTATCCAACCTCTGCAGGGCCCTCGGCGGAAAAGGGTAGCCTTGTTCTCATTTTCTGGAAAGAAAACCCCTGACCCAAAGAAGCAGCAGTGAGTCGGGGGCGGAAGAGCATCCAGCGTGCGGCAAGGAGGTGGGACGCGGGCTCTCCCGCCGCAAAGCCGTGTGGCCGCGGGCAGTTAACTGCTGCCTCTGACGCTCTGTGCCCACGTCATAGACAGGCCCAGCCCTCTGTGACTCAGTGGCTCTGTCACTGGCCCCTTCTTGGTGCTGCCCTCGTTCCGGGTGGACATTTCAGGGGTCGTCACCCAGGGTTATCGCTGGGGTTACCCGGGTTGGCAACGTAGAAGAGGCACCGGGACAGGTAACAGTGCTGTCTGCTCCTGACCGTCACTTCCTTTCTCTAAGTGGGGCTCCCATTCATTAGTTATGATTCTCCCTGGCCATCTGGGAAGATGAAGTCTGCCCTCAGCGCCCTGGCACAGCCTTCTGTTGCAGAATCTCCCGAGATGTCAGGACTTAGAGTGTCAGGTGCGCCACCACGTCGGGGAGGACCAGCCGGCCCAGGCGTGGCCCGTTGCAGAGGAGGAGCCAGGCTGTGCTGTGTCAGGGCAGGTGAGGAGCGAGCTGCCCCTTGGTCTCCTCTTCGGTGCGTCTCTGTGGTGTCTCTGTGCGTCTGCCCGCATGGCCGCGGGCTCCGAGTACCGGCAGGCCCGGTGCGGAGACGGCAAGGAGACAGGAGCTCGGGCTGCGGAAGGCCGGGGAGAGGGCAGCCAGCCAGGATCGCGCACGCACAGTTCCAGCTACTGAGTCTCCGTGCCGAGCGCGGGGGAAGTGGCATCCGCCTGAGACTGAAGGGCGAGTCACCAGAAGTCAAAACATGGGGCTGATGACAAAGTGAGAAGCCCGCAGCTGTAATCATCATTCTCAAGAAAGACTGTGAGAGGAGGAACGAGTGGCCAAACATTGCGAAGGCGCGATCTCAGACTGCAGCGGGGAGACAAAGATTGTGCTAAGGAAATGCACATCTTCATTAGAAACAGGAGACTGGGTTTCAAAAGGAGGCTGAGCCTTTTGGTTTTGAACCAACTCTCACCCGCACATGCCTGAGCAGGAGGGGTCTCATGCAGCTTCTCCTGGTCATGCTGGCCTGCCAGACAGGTCATCTTCGGTCGCCGGGGGACCGCCGGCACCTGCGTCCGACCTTCTCACGTGGAAGCCAGAGTCTCACCTCCGTGTTTGTAGCTGAGACCGTCTGCAAAGTGCAGCTCCCTGCCTGGGCCCAGTGCTGCTGTCAGAGGCAGGGCAGTGTGCCCCTGGGGTGTCTGATCGTTGGGGGCGGGCCCATTGGCGCAGGAGTGCCAGGTGGCAGAGGACACTCAGTGACACAGCAAAGCTAAGTCCACAGTCAAGTGCATGGGATGCATGTGCTCTAGAGTCCACTGGCGGCCCAGGAATGAGTCCAGGCTGTGAGGCTCCGATTAGGGCCTCGGACGCCTCCAGAGTCTTCTGCCCATTGGCTCTCGTCGGGGTGGGGCTCCGGGGGGCAGCCTGGGGGCTGTGTGTGGTTTCCAGAGCCCGCAGCTCTCACCTCCTTTCGAAGACTCGTGGTCTGGCCACTGTGGACTTGTGGCCTTCGCATGTCACCATTGCCATGATCTCCCTCCCTGAGCTTATTGAGCGAAGAAGACTGGTGGGTGGGCTTGTGAAACAAAGAAGGAGAGAAGTTTCTATCTTTGTACGATCTAGTCTTCCTGCCTCCTCAGTGTGTGGGTGGCATTGCCGCTGCTCCACCTTTCCCTGCTCTCGGACCGGAAAAACGCCTCCCCACGCCGTAGACCCATCATCCGCTTACCTAGCACCTGTTGCCTAGATCTGCCTGCCTGCCATCTTGTTCTATCTTTCCTTTCTCTCCATTCAGTCCTCCACCCACCTGTCCATCCATCTATCCGTCATCTGTCATCATCATCTGTCTCTCTCTCATCCATCCATCTCCATCATCATCATCAACATCACCATGTTATCTGTCTCTGGCATCCGTCTATCCATATGTCTTCACTGTCATTATTTATCTCTATCATTGATCATCCCTCCTTCCATCACTCCCGCCCTCCCTCCATCTGCACAGACATGCACACCTACAGATACAGGCATGTTCCGCTCTCTACACACACACACATGTGCGCACACATGCACGTGCGTGCACAGTGGTTTTTAAGGAGCCGGCTCGGGCAGTCGGCAGCGTGAGGGCAGGCGGGTAGTCGGACACTCGGGCAGGAATGAATGTTGCAGTCACAGGCATTTCTTCTCTGAGCGATCTCAGGTTCTGTCTCCATGTCATAGGTCCCCCTCACTGCACTGAGTTCTGGTGCCCTTGCTGGTGCTGAGTTTTGTACTGAAGGTGCTTGAGAGCTCCGTGTCCCCCAGGCCTATGGCGTTCTTTCTCCCACAGCACACACTTTGTGTCTGTGTCACTTTGTGGTCATTCTTGCAACATCAGACTCTCTTGGATGGTCAGCCTGCTGCGGTGACCTGTGGTCAGTGCTCTTGGTAGCCCTCTCCCAGCAAAACAGCTGAGTCACTGAGGGCTCCCATAATGGCTAGAGATGAGTTTTAGCAATAAAGTTTGTTTTAATTAAGGTATGCGTGCTTTTTAAAGGACAGGTGCAGGTGGGAATGAAGGCGAGCAGAGGCAGGAGGAGAGAGGAGGAGGAAGAAGCATTTATTTTATTTAGTTGCTGATCTTGGTTGTTCCCCTGGCCCTGGGACGTGAACCTGGGCCGTTAGGATGCGGACTACACTCGAACAGAAGCAGTGGACCCAACTGCGACTCCACCAGCGTGCACCAAGGTGTGTGCATTTTAGACCTGATGCTGTCGCACACTTCCCGGAGTGTAAACATTTTCGTGCACTGGGTAACAAAATGTTCGTGCGACTTGCCTCATTGTGGGGGTCTGAGGCACAGCCGCATCTCCCCGAGGTGGGGTGTGTGACACAGGGTGGTGGCGAGCATGCCCGTTAAGTTCTTCTCTGTGCCCGGCCGGTTCTTGCTAGTCGGGAACTGTTGGCTTCAGCACTGGCCACGAGCGATGTGCTGGGAGCCATCAAAGTGCTCTGAGGCCTAGGCTGGTCCACCTTTGTGCGGGAGCCACACAGGGTCAGAACCCCCATGGCGGTGCTTCTGGGCAGAGGAGCTGGAGCGGGACATCCCACCGCTGGGTAGGGAAGCGGAGTGAATCACAGCTATCGCTGGAGTCTTCTGCGGGGGGCGGTGTTGGGGGCGAGAGGTCCTTTTGGAAACTTCAGCCAATTCTTTATTCCCCAAGCTCCTTTCCAAGTGCTCTGCTTACAGAGTTGTGTTAGAATAACTGACAGATGCTCTGCGCTGGTAGTCAGCGAGGAGTGAGAAGTGACTTCTAAAACGCCTTGTGTGCCACCGAGACTCACCCCTGCTGGTTCTGTCCCCATCCTCTCTCTGCCCTGTCTCCTGGGACCAGGGAGACGCTGTCCTGCAGGGGAACCAGCCGTGCTGAAGCTTCTGGGCAGGTCCTGTGCTGGTCAATGGGGACCCCCATCTCCTCTTCCTTCTCCGCCTGATCTCAAGGCAGGACGGGCTTCTAACCAGGGAAGAGCCCCGGATTTGTGTTCATAGCATCGTGTTTGCTAGAGGACTGTTTTCCTCTCCTTCATGGTCAGTTCCCAATTGTGGACTCTTGTCTTATGACTTTTCTCTGATGTATCCTGGTGGGTGTCACTTTCTGTCTCGTCCACTTCTTCGGGTGGTTGTTAACATGGCCAAGACCCACTCTAATCTTCAAAAGCGGGAGGAGTGGGCTGTGGTTGGCTGTCTTGGGTTTTCTGGAGCTTTCTCTGGAGGCGACCCTGATGGGACCCTGGGAGTGCCGGGGCATGGGGCCGGCTCTGTCCTTCCTGGCTCTTTGGTTCTGATTCACTTAGAGCAGCACCAAGTCCTCTTGAAATTTTCTCTGGAGCGACATTTAATTCCTCTTTCTCCTTTCTGCCACATGCCTCTCCTTCCACACTGGGTTCTGGGGAGAGCTGGCCTGCAAGGTGGCCCACGCTGGGCTGGGAGGAGTGAGGACAGGGCCTCCAGGACCCACGTTGAACCTTCCTCCTCACCCCAGAAGAATGGTTCACGTGTCTGCACAGCCTCGCTGGGGCTAGCTCAGTGACTGGGTGCTCAAGGGCGGGAGGAACGCCAGCTCCTCCCAGCCATCCCCCGAGTCTGCACTTCAGCCTTTCAGTAGGCGTTGGTGGGTCCAGGTCCCCTGCTGGGTCTGGTCAGCAGGCGCGGGGGCCAGTCTGCCGTAGCTTCCACGTCCGCTGGTGCCTGTGGACACAGCCACTTGTACCTACCAGGGCAGCAGGCCCTAGAAGAAGAGACACGTGTTCTTAAATCCCTCTCCCTCCCCTGCTTTTGGTGCAGACTTGGAGAGAGACCAGTGACTTCTCTTAGAACACGGTGTCCGTTGGGTCAGAGCCAGAGCAGAACCGTCTTCTGAGTCCAATGCCTCCTTCCGTCCGCCTTCGCCTTTTGCTTCTCCACGAGCTTGAGTTCTGCTCGTTTTATGGATCCTGAAGGACTTCAGGGAACTCTAAGGGGAAGAGTAAATCAGTTAATTCCGGCTCCAGATTTCGAGTTCACACTCCCCTCCGCCCTCACGGGTAGACCTGTCAGCCCCGCTGCCTCTCTCTCCAGCCTCCGCCTCCAGATCGTCTTTCCTCCTCGTCACCCGGGTCACGTTTCCCCCTGGCACTTCCAGACTCCGTCAGGCCACACACGCTGACCGTGTTCCCTGCTTCCATGAACTCGCCAACTCACTGCCAACTTTTGGCTAACGAGCTGCCCGACTCACCTCCCCGGGTCACATCCCAGGGCCCCTGGCCGCCTCCGTGAGCCCTGCTCTTCCAACCCTGTGCCCTCCAGCTGGCCTTCCGTGGCTCCCCGGCCACTTGCAGCCCCCGTCCTGCGGTCTGCCGAGACTTCAGCGGCGCAGGCAGGCCGTGGGATCACGCTCTTCGAGAAGTTACCCCTGCACCCCCAAGCCTGCTGTAATCAAGATGAACTCACTGGCAGATTTTTTTTTGCATTCATTTTGGTAGAACATCACAAACCATTTTTTTGCATTCATTTCTAGAATATCACAAACCATTCCTTTCTTTTGATTATTGCATTTTTTGCCACCTCCTTCAACTAGGCAGCCCCCCCATGCTCATTGGGTCTCTCCCAGGCTCCTCCTCCTGCTCTGCTCCTACCATCCTTTTCTGTTCTCTCCCCGTCTTCTGGCCCGTGTGGGTGTCATTCGTGCAAGGCCAGGTTCTGTTTACATTTCCTCCACTTTGCTAATGGAGAAGGGACCACTTTGTCCAGCCTCACTCGCCCTGCCAGCCCGCCCGCTGTCCACCCTACGCAATAGAAACTGCATCTTGTCACACCCCGTTCCGCTGCTTACTGTCTCCTGGGACTGCGTCTCACTCACCCAGGTTTCTGTCTCCCTCATGTGGGTGCCGTGGAGGCTCGTGTGTGACCCTGGCAGGAGGGCGTGACCAACAAGACCTGTAAGGGACCCTGTAAGGGACACTTCCCCCAAGTCCAGCCGCCATGGATTAATTTCCTGGGGAGATGCTGGGGGAGCCCTGTCCACAGCCACCTCTCATCCCGGCCTCTCCCTGCGGTCCCTCCCCGCTTGCTTCATCAACCGGAGAAGGACACCGCTGCCATCTCTCTCTAACTCCAGTCCCTCTCCCCCGAGTCCACTGGCCTCCCATAGAGCTGCTTCTCCTGGTGGTCACCCTACTCTAAGGCAGCAGGCAGATTTGGCTTCATCTCCTTTTGCCAGAAGGAAAGAGAGATTTCCTAATAAACTTGGCAAAATGGGATTCGACTGAAGAACAAACCCTGTGCACACCAGCCCTGGGGCCCACGTGTCCGACGTGACCCTTTTCTGTTTGCTTTGTTATCTGGGCAGCAAGGGGTCACTAAAATGAGTGAACTTGGGAAACAGAGGAAAACATGAGCTCACCTTCGTCCTGCTGCCCAGCGCCCTCTGTCTGTCTCTGGGCCCCTCCATGCCAGGACCTTGCCTTTTTACTGACCGCGGCGGTGGTTTCCCGTCCTCGCGAAGCCTCATGTCAGAAGCAGTCTGTTTGCTGTGCTGTCCGTGTCCAGCCTTTGTAAGGACTGTCGTTTCTATCCAAGGAATCTTCCTTCTAAAGCCCCGCCTCTCCTCTTAGCTCCTCAGGTCATACCTAGCAGCGAGGCGAACTTCTCTGTGTGCGCCGTCTTCCTCTGCCGGACGGGCCGTCGGCGTGGGTTCCCGATGGTGGCGTTCTGTCGAGGGGAGGATGCAGGCGGGCCGCGCCTTCTCAGTGGGCCGTGGGCGAGGGTGCTGCCAGCATGTGAGAAGGGGGGCCTGTCTCTGCACTGGGTAAAACAATCTTCCCTGCGAGTCACCGTTCCGCTGGGAACCCCTCAGATAGACACGCAGTCGTGGCCTCATGGGGCATCTTCCTAGCCCTCGGGTCCTCATTTCTTCAGGCTCACAGGTCAGTGGCGGTGGCCGCGGCATCTGGCTGCTCCCTGGTGCTTCCTCCTACGCTGCTCACAGGCTTCGGCCACAGCTTAGGGTCACGTGTTCTAGTCGACGTTAGTCAGGGAACATGCCCTAGATGAAAGTCACTTGAAGGCCAGCTTTCATTTAACCCATGTGTCTGGAAGGTCACTGCCTCGGCCTGGCGGACCAGCCACGTGTCTGGAGCCATGTAGCTTTTGATCCCCGGCTGGCAGGCGTCCTCCATGGGGGCGGCTGCGGGCTGAGTCTGTGGGGCCGCTCGCATCCTCTTCTGGGTCTCCAAGCACGTCGCAGTGAATGTTTTTAAAAGGAAGGAGCTCTGTGGCTTAGGGATGTAGAATCGGGGACATCAGACCTCTTCTCCGAGCCTCATTCTCAAGGGCATCACCATGACAGCAGCCGCCTCTGCTCTTAGGGTCGATCAAGTTCAGGAGGGTGACTGTTGATGGGAAGTCAGCCCCCAGGGAGTGAGAGACGCTTCGGTTCTTTCCTCTTGCCTTGGTTTAGTATCCGTGGAGCTTCAAGAGGGTTGCAGGTGCCTGGGCATAGGTGCTGCCAACACTGGTTAGAGCACCATGGCCTTGGGAAGTTCCACATGTCCCGGGACCTGTGAGAATTGATCTCATGTAGCCATCAAGCTCCTACTCGGAATTCTGGAATAAGCATCTGGTCACTCAGTCTCACTCTGCTCTTCTGGGCCCAGAAGCTTTAATCTAAGCAATGGTATTAATAATTCACAGCAGTACAAGCCAGGGAGCCATATTCTTCCCACTGTTCAAGTTCTCCCTGGAGCCTCCCTGGAGACTCTGGTTTCCAGGCTGGGGACGCCCCAGTGCTGAGGACGTGGGAGGAAGGCTCGCAGGCTCCACCTTGTCCTCCTTCCCCGGAAGGAGGGGTGCTTCAGGGGCAGGGACTCTTCTCCCTCCAGCAGTCTGGTGGCTGAGAAGGGTTCGCTTTGGGAATGCCCGTGTGAGACCCTTCTTTCTCCTGAGAGCCCTTCACACCTCAGTTTCTCCCAGATCTGCAGCAGAAAACCCGTTCTGAGTCTAAAGAGTGTCCCGGGAGGCACATGGGGTCCCGGGTGAGGACCGAGGGTGCCCTGCCCTGGACGGTGGATGGCGTGAGGGACGGCCTGGCCCCACTGCCCGGGGAACTTGCAGTCCCTCTGCCTGTGCAGGCCTCAGCTTCCCGCAGGATTTGCGGGGTGGTGCCTCGCACTGCGGATTGCGTTCAGTCGGGGAGCTGTTAGCGTCGAGGCTCACATCTTTGCAACAGGACACATTGTGGCCCAGAGAGCGGGTAGAGAGGCCTCTGAGTCAGCGGCAGGAGCCCTGCCTCTCAGTTCAGCGAGCCAGTGGGGCGATGTCCACACCGCCGGAGTCACACAGCACCGTTGTCGTTAGGTGACATTGTCACCTGAGACGGGTTCAATTGACCTTGAACAACATGGTTTTAAGGACGCAGACCCCCCTCAGAGTCGCTCATCCACGTGGTATAACTTTTGAATCCAGTCCCCCCAGTTTAACGGCGGATACCTTGCTTGACCTGACGTCTTAGCGGAAACGGGAGTCGGCGACCACATTTGCAGGCTGTGTGAGAAAGAACCTTGTTAAGACAGTCGCAAGGAAGAGAAGGTGTGCTGAGAGCACTGCGTGGATTTGTGTGGAACTTACGTTTCTGTTGTCTGCGTCGTCCGAGCATGCGGGGGACCCACGTGGTCCAAGCGTGTGCCTTTCAGGAGCCAGCGGTGTCAGCTCTGGAGCGTTACTGTGATGTTTGCATGCTGACACAGCCCGTGTGTCCAAGCCTGACTCTGCCGTCTGTGGGTCACAGGGCAGGGCTGAGAGGGACGCCCATCCCCAGGAGGAGGATAGAGAGATGGACCCCTTGGTTTCAGCCCAGTCCCACTGAATTCCACCTCTGGCCTCCAGAATGTGAGAGACCCTGTCCGAGTTTCAAGGCACCGAGCAGGCGACCTTTGTTACAGCAGGCCTGGGAGGGACCACGCCTTCACACTACGGGGCAGACCTCTGGTCAGCCTGCCCTGGCCATCAGACTCCCTGAGAGAGTCATGGGACCCCAGGGCTGGAAAGCTAATCTCCAATCTGGTCATTCAGCCAGTTTCTTGTCTTCGTGGCAGTAATTCCCAGCTTGATGGTTGAAGAAAGCTGGTTTGGAACAGGACCCATGTTGGGCCCGTGAGGCCATTGACGGAGCTGAGGTGACACTGTCAGGAAGGGACTTTGGTGACCAGAGCCTGGCCTGACTCTCAGAGGTGGGCACCCGGTGCAGGCTGGTGCCATCCTTCGTGGGGTGTGCCAGCTCTGCAGACAGAGGCCGCCCCAGCGTGGCTGGGCCGCTGAGATGTGGAGCCCTGGCTCCCTGCGCCTGGTCGTGACGTACGATCCGCTGTGAGTGGGGAGGCGTGTCATCTGTTAGCTGTATCCAAATGCTGACTTTGCAGATTGGCTTTGCAAGACTAAATTCTGGAAGATGCCTGGTGCTTCCCCTGACTTGCTTTCTGGCTTCCTCTCTCGAGTAGGGCAAAGCGGGGGAGTTGCAGTGAGCACCCTGGGGATTGCTGACGATGTGGGGGACACCTGTCTAGGTGTCTAGGAGTGAACTGTGGGGATAGGAAGAGTCCGAGGTCTGTGACCCCAGAATGCTGACCCCACCCCTGCAGTGCACAGGGAGGGTCAGATGTGGGCTCTGCCACCACGTGCCCATGGCAGACGTCACCGATGACCGCGGCACTGTTAGCCTGGGCTGGGCTCTGGCTCCTCGGCATGGCGCTCTGAATAGCCAGTGCTGGTTGATCAGGTGACTTTCATTTGCCAGTCTTGCAAGTTTCTTCCCCAGACACCACGAATCTGCCCTCATTCCCAGAAGGTCTCCTGGTCTTTCCAAAGTCCCTGGGAGACCTCGCTGGCAGGAAAGCTTGCTGGCTTTCTCTGCTGTGGCAGGAGAACTCTGCTTTCAGAGCCGTGGCCAGTGTCCAGGCAGAGGTCCGGCTCTGGCTTTCCTCCGGGCCACCGGCCCTGGGGACGTGGAGACGGAATAGAGACACTAGCACTTCTCCGTGCTGGCTTGCTGGCTGAGTGTTTGTAAAGGGGAGGCTCCTGATCAGATGCCCTGCTTGTCACTGCCGCCTCCGTGCACCAGGCTCACAGAGGGATGCCAGGGAGGGGTATCTCCGGGCTGTCCCGGGAACCCCACTGCCCTGTGCCGCCCGGGCTGGAGGCCTGGGCTCGGAGGGCTGGGGGAGAAGAGAGGGAGGGAGATGCCTTGTGTCAGTGTCTGGTGTGGGGTCTGGGGGTCTGGGGGTGAGGGGACTTGAGGGAGGAGGACAAGCTCACACCCCAAGAGCTGCCGCAGGTCTATGTCCTGCTGTCTAGAGGAGAAAGGGTCCCCGGTGGGTTTGCATAGGGTTTCCTGCTGGGGTGTCCAAGTGATTTTCTGAGAGGGAGTCTGAGCTCATAAAGCTCTTTCCCCTTCTTTATGTAGTAGTGGAGGCAAGCATGTTGACCTCTGTGGCCTGGGAGGTCTTCCCTCCCTCTCTCCCTCCCTCCCTCCCTGGGTTCAGAGTGTCCACCCCAGCGGAGGGCTGGGGCTTCTGGCTGGGACTGTCTCCAGAACAGGGCCAGCCAGGCAGAGAGGGGCACACCCTCCAGGCACAGGGAAGATTGCGTCTGGAGGGGCCAGGGCAGAGTTCCTGTGGTGGACCCAGCCAGCTTGGCTGAGGTGACAGCTGGCGATGGAGGTGGGAAGTCAGGGACAGGGAGGTCAGGTGAAAAGACAGGCTGGGTCCTGGGATGAGACACCAGGACAGATCTCTCCCCCAGGAGGACCCTCAGGACAGAGCAGGGTCTCTGTTCTGGAGACACTGGGGACCAGGCAGGATTTTATTTGGTTTGGACACGACTTTATTCTCTCACGTGATCCCCGCAGTGCCCCAGACATGGTGCCTTCTTGAAGGTCTGACATGGGAAGGGGAGCTGCTCCCCTGCACTCGCTGTACCCCAGAGCAAGTGCACCTCAGCGCTTTCTATTTTAAAAGTCAACGTATAAATCTTGTGGACGTTTTGGAAAATGCTGAAAATACAAGCCAGGAGTAACAGTGATCCTCTTCCCTTGCACGGTGAGGTGCTTCCTCCCAGTGCGCTGCTTTGTAAAAAGCCAAGGCAGACCACACACTGCTCCTTCGTTCAGAGGGAGAGATGGGTTCAGAAATGCGTTCAGCATCTGTGAGTGCCAGGAGCTGGGGTTTTCAGCACTGGGGACCCATGGCGGACAGGCCTGCCCCGGTTCTCACTTTAGCGTCGGAGAAGTGGATGACACAATAAATCAGCAGCCCCAACTGAGCAGGTGCTGAAGGAGGAAGTAGCATTGGGACAGAGGACGGAGAGTGCTGGGGGAGGCGACAGCTTTTGGCAGGAGGGCTGTGGGCAGAAGCCCTAATGGAAGGCATCTCATTGGAGCCCCAGACCCTGGTGTGAGAGGAGATGGGAGGCACGCAGATATCTAGGGCAGAGCATGCCTGGTCGAGGGCTCTCAGGGCAAAGGCCCTGGGGTGGGAGGTGCCCGGTACCTTCAAGGACTGTGTGGCTGGAGGGGAGGGTGTGCATGTGAGGGCAGAAGATTCACGCCCTGAGCCTAGGACACCAGACCACCCACTGCCTTCTAGAGCGTGGAAAAGACTCAGCTCCTCTGGGAGAGTAGGGAACAGGTGATAGGCATGAGCTAACGTGTATTCAAGAGCTGCCACTTGGCTGCAGCCATGGTGAACACATAAGCCACAGGGCCCGGGGCAGAAGCAGGAAGGGCAGCTGGGTGCAGTGGGCCAGGCTGACCCAGCGGGCCAGGCTGTGCACTGCTCAGGACAGAGCGTCAAGGCTGTAGAGGGAGTCTGCTCAGAGGGGAGCATGTTCTCGGATTCGTTCTGGGTGCCCGCGGGTGCATGAGGACCCAGTTAGTTTTGTCAGTTACTCTTTTGACTTTGGGACACGTCACCAGCACGCACCCTGTCTTTGGTCTTTGAGAACATGCTTTTTGGTGGCTGAGCAGTATGACATCATTGGGTTGGAACATCAAATAATTCATCTCCTAGGCTAGACATTGCCGTGATGACCAGTTAGTCACAGTTTTAAAATGTGCCGTGGACATCACTGTGCATAAATCTCTCTGTGCACCTCTGGTTTTTTCCCTGGGCTCCGTTTCTAGAAATAGAGCGTTTGGGTTAAAAAATATGCATTTTGAAGGTTCTTGAGCGTTAAATTATGTTTCAGGTGATGGAATAACTGGCCTCCCTCCCTGGGTGGGTGTGGTGGGCGAGGGGTGGGGATGTAGGCGAATGGGGCTGAGACCACCTTCCCCCGGGCCCTCACTCAGGACAGCTCCACCATCGCTCTGCTCACAGCCAGGGGCCCAGTGGCCTCCGCTTTGGTGCCTCCAACGATGACGGAGGCTGAGGGGCTGAAACCAGCCAGCTTCCTTTAACCCACTTTGTGCTGGGCACGTGAACGCTCCCTCTGGCCTCTCAGAGGGCGACTCAGAGGCAGCTGCAGGCGTAGCTGCATTTTCTCCACGGAGACTGTGACGATCAGAGAAGGTCAGCGATCTACCGGGGGTCACGCAGCTAGAAAGGAGGGGTCCAGGATCCACCCTGCGGGCTACCTGCCGTCTTCCGCCCGGGGCCTTCTAAGTCAGGAGCCGCGTCCACTGGCTCCTGGCACCTAATGCCAGCTCACGTGGTGCTGGGCACCTCCCAGCACACTGGCCTTCCACGTTGCTGCAGCTGTGACAGTAATGGCCACTATTATCAGTGACCTTATTTAAGCACTCGATTTTCTACCGCTGCGGCAATATAGATGCGGACGTGTGTGCCCCTTCACTCACTCGCACGTTCTGCGGCTGCTGGTGCGTGGCCTTCCGTTCCGACGATGGCATCATTACGCTATATTGCTGACAGCACCTCCGTGGGCCGGGCTGGGGACAGAGCCTGTGCCTCTCCCTGCAGATGGCGGGACCACAGGAGGATGGGGAGAAGCCTGTCGTGTGTCCGGAGTTCCCGCCTCTGTCGCTTCCTTCATGATCATTTCTTCTCTGGTAAACACAGCAGGGGTGTTGCTGAAAGCCCAGGGGCCACATGCTTTGTGGTCCCTACTACAGCCTCACCACTGAGGCAGGTTCTGTCATCGTTCTTGTCTGACGTCTGGGGAAACGGAGGGCCAGGAAGATTTTTTAAAGGACGGGGCTAGGCAGGAATGCAGGCGAGCAGAGGCAGGCAGGCAGGAAGAGAGGAGGAAGAGGTTTATTGCATGTACTCGTTTCATCTTGGTGCTTCCCGTCAGTCCCAGGATGCGAACCTGGGACCTTGGGATGGATGTGGGCTGCACCCACCCACTGCTCCACCAGGGTGCCTACAAAGTTCATGACTCCTCCAAAGTATCACGGCTCAGCACAGATGCTTTCAAACAGCTGCACACGGCTCCGATTTACAATCTGGGAACATGAAAGCGCGAGGTGAGGTTTGGACACTGACACCCACCCCGTCATCATGACCACAGTCCAGGAGTGTCCCTGAGTCCCGTGGCAGCAAAACTTACTTCTGGGAGACTGACACAGCAACTGGGACTGCCTGGGGCAAATGACAAGGAGAGGCCCCCTGGCTCTCTGGTGGGGGCGCGTGCAGAAGTGCTGGCCCTCCTAGTGCCCGGGCCCCTCCCTCAGCCGGGAAGGACTGACTCCTGTGCACACGTGCTTTTCACGATGCCCAGGGCCCACACTTCGCCTTGGAGGGACTGGTGGTGTCCTATGCACTTCTCTGTGCTGCAGTGACGCTCTACATTCTGATGAAGTGTAGGGCCAGAGGTCTGCATGTGTGCGTGTGCTCGTGTGTGCGTGCTTGTGTGTGCATGTGTGTGTGTGACTGTTTGTGATGAAACCTCTCCGTGACCTACCAGGGTGTTGAACTGTGCCTTCTCAGGTACCAATAGATCCCCATTTCACAGCCAGGAAAGCCGAGACGTGCAGATCTTGGAAGGATGCCCGGGTCTCAGCTGACTTAGGTGTGGCTCCCTGAAAATCTGCTCTCCCGATGGCCCAGTGGCAAGGAGCAGTCCACGCCCCCGGAGTGCATGTTTGAAAAGGGACTGGAGAGTCATCCCACCACTGCCCAGCCCAGGAGAAGACATGTGTCTCACCAGTTGTCCCTGAAACGCCATGCATGCGGGGGGAGCTTTGAGTCATCTGCCCCCATGGACCCAGCACCTGGGAGCTTTCGTGGTCCGTGGTGACAAACGATGACCAAGTGGGTCTCCCTGGAGGATAACGGGCCTGTGCCTCGCCCCTCGCATCTTGCTCGAATACTTTTTCCTGAACGTGTGTGCACAGCGGAATCACCTGGGACGCCTGGAAAATACTGAGCCCTGGAATTCTGATCGCATTGGTTTTGGGGGGCAGCCTAGACTCCAGAATCCAGAATCGCTTTGCGCCTGCAGCCTGGCACGACCCCGTCTACTTGAAACCTAACAAGAGCCGCATCTATACAGCTCAGTCTTCCAGTCACCATGTGAAGAAAGTGCAGACAAACAGGTGAAATCAAATTCGTGTGTTTTATTGACCCCACACACCCCAGATACTGGCAGCACAGCATGTTTGCCATTTAAAAGTGAACATGCTGCTTTAAATCCTTTAAAACATCACGGAGACTTTGAAAGCTGGTGTTTCCACAACGACAGCAGTGCTGGGCTGCCGCCTGCCCATGTCACCGCTGTTCCCGCCCCACAGGCCGGCGGTCGGTCCCCAAGGGAAAGCCTGGGACACACGGACGCAGCGTCTACGCGCCCTGTTTGCGGTGGTGACCCTGGCCAGCTGCTCAGATGTCCGGGAAGTCGTTTTGTTGGCAGAGCTCTGCCCAGGCCGTCCTGCTTGCCTTTCTGGGTTCAGCGGAGACCCCAGGCCCCCGACCCCGCGCCCTTCCCGGAGGGTGGGGACCGTCGAGTGCCAGTGCCCTCAGCTTGTTCTGTCATGTCTGCGTCACCTGTGCTCTCCATCCCTGTTTGTGTCTGTGCCTTAGACTGCCAGCTCCTTACGCTGTGGTCCTGTCCTAACTAATCTGTATTTCTCGTGGGCAGCACGGTTTCTGTTCACTTCTTCACTGACTATGGGTGAAGCAATGGATTCACGGTAACCTGGGAGATGTGACTGCCTCGGAGTCGGTTTCGTGGGGCCAGAATGAGCCAGTCTTTGTGGACGGCAGCGCTGCTCCAGCAGTGTCTTCAGAGTCTGCTTATTAGGGGTGATTCTCAGGTGTCATCGTCAGCGGTCACTGCCTGGTACTAACTAACCAGTCATGCCGAGCCCTGTTGCTTCCCAAGAGCCTTTGCTTCTTGTCCCCAGGCTGGTGGGCTGCCGGGGGTGTGAGTAACTCCAGCAGGGAGCTTCCCTCCGGCGTGCGGGTGAGCCCTCTTCTGCTCCGTGCTTCTCTCTGGGGTCCTGGGTAAAGGGGCTCGTTCTCTTGGAGCCGCTGGCAGGAGCACTGGAGGATGAGCGGGAGACGGTCATGCCTCTTCTTCGAACCTTGGGACTGTCCCTGTCCCTGTCCCTGCATGTCATTGCTTCAGGCACGTTGCTCAGCCAAGTGCAGAGTCGGGTGGGAGGTGGGAGTGGGGTTAGCCCTCCTGTCTGCCAAAAAAGCCCCATCCGTGGTGGGTGGTGTCTGCTTCAAGCCTGCTTCTCAGGGGAGGGGAGAGAGGGTGGAGGTTCTCAGCCTGGCTGCTTGGCTTTGCTACTGTTGCCAGAGTTTGACACAGGCCAGCTTGTCTGCAGCCCTTCTGATGGCCGTGAATTCGTGAACGTAAGAATTTACGCCACCTTCTCTCCCTGCTCCCCAGGGAAGCCCTCTGGATGGTGAGCCCCTGGAATGTAGGTTTTCCCAACGTGCAAAGGCCGTGCCTCCTGCGTGGAGCTCACACGCGGTTCCAGGGTCTCCTGGTCAAGGAGGGAGCAGCTGTCACAGGCCCCGAGCTTGGGCTGCCTGCTCGCTCTTCCAGGAGCTCAGGCCTTTGCTGAGGTTCAAGGCTGACCCACGCATTTACTGTCGCCCTGATAACCTCAGCTGCAGTGGGCCCAAGGGCAGAGAGGCGCCCTGTGTGCCTGCAAGTGCAGAAAAGACAGCCCCTGAGGCCTCAGAGCGGACGGGGCGGGAGCAGACGCCATCCTGCCAGCCCGGGGCTTGGGGCCTCCCATGTCACCCTCGTCCTGCTGGCTCCGGGGGCTGGAGAGCGGCCAGCTGCACTCACCGACCCCTCGGGGTCCTGCCCTCGTGCCACGGCTCCTCCTGGTCCGATTGAGCGGGGCCATGGGACACCCTTCTCATTGGTGGGGGTCTCTGTGGACCCTGGACTTTGACCCCATCAGAACTGCTCAGGTTCAGGTTTAAGGTCCTGTTGTCTTGGCCCAGCACCGTTTCCTGTTTCGAAGAAAAAGCCCTGGCACTTTTTCTCTTTTTTAAAGGCACTTGGACACAAAACGGCTCTTACAAAACATGTTGATGAGTTAAGTATAAATGAATCAGAGACATATGGATTAAATTTCCCTTGCAATCCACAGGGACTGCAGAATTAGGGTAAGAGTTGAATGTGTGTCTCTGCTGGGGTCTGGGACACAATGAGAGGCTGTGGAGGGGCTGGGGACACCTGCCCAGTGCCCCTTCCCCAGGGACCCTCTGCCCCATGGGGGGCTTGGAGCCCTGGGAGTTACCAGCAAGTCTGAGCCTTGTTCTCCTTATTCCTGGAGCCTACGAATTGTTCCCACAGTCTCCGGGACCTTCAGACGGGGAGGGCCTAGTGACTGACTCCTGCAGAGGCTTGGAGCCCCTGGGGCAGATAGTGCCAGGAGCCTTGCGACCTGTGGGCTCTGACCGGCCACTCCTGCAGTGGACATCTGGGCCGGCCTGTCTGCACTCTTCCTGGCAACACGCTGCTGTCTGGTCTTCCCACGTGGCTCTGGGACTCAGCACCCCTGATGGCTGGAGTGGGGAGGGCGGAGGCCTGGCCCCTCTGTCTGGGATCCCCTGGTCGCCATTCTTGCTGTCAGAGGAGGCGGAGCTGGAGGGGCTTCTGGTCTCAAGGTAGGAGGAGGCCCGAGGGTGGACCCACGGTGCTGGCGAGTTGGCATGTGTCCCGGCTGGGTGCATTGGCCTCGGCACTAACTTCTTCCTCAGTTCCCGATAAAGAACAGAGAAACAGAGTGTTGGGAGCCACACTGACCAGGTCCCGGTGCCTGGAGAGAGGGCTCCCCTAGAGCAGGGGACCTGAGGTCTCACCCATGGGGCCGGGCCCTGGCGGCAGCTCTGGCCCGCAGAGCTCTCGGAGAGGAGGCTGCATTCTTTGGCCTTCGTGCCAGCCCCGCCGTTAATGAACATCCCGTGGACGCGATGCTGAGTGACAGACGCGAGACACAGTCAAGGACTTGCCATGTGACTCCACTTATGTGAAGCTGAGAATAAGCGAGACTAATCCGTGTTGATGGGAGTCAAACCGTGGTCACTTCCGGCCACGACGGGAAGGAGCAGGGAGGAACGTTCTTGGGGCGCTGGGAAGGCTCTGCATTCCGCCCCTGCCCGCGGTGACAGGTGAAGACATACATGAAATTTCCTGAGCTGTGCATGTAAGCACGGGCACACACCTTCCTGACTGTGTGTGTGACCTAGTCGTTGGAAAGTAGAAAAGTCGTCATGGCCCGGGCGCTGCCCCCTTCAGGCCCCAGTGGAGACACTGGGTGGAAGGTGGCCTGGGGACAGGTGGGCTGTGAAAGGAGCCAAGGGCTCAGGTGACAATAGGGCTGCCGTGGAGCTGGGGGCAGCAGAGTGCATCCCGTGTGACCCCCACTCCCTCACAACGGCACAGCTCAGCTGGTGGGCTCTGGGCCAGCCCAGAGCAGATGATGATAGCGAATGCCCTGCTTTGACACTTGTCACCATGTACGGCAGGACCACCTAAATTCCTCTCTTCACCCTGTTGATACGCAGAGGGGCCTGGGACTCTGAGGAAAGGGGGTGCAGCGTACACCACCCTCACTGCCCACCCTTCCAGATCAGAGGGACTTGGCAGGCTGCAAACGTGGGGATCAGTGTGTCCACTGCCAGAGGGGCTGCGCATGTCGCGGGCAGCTGGAAGAGATGAATTGCTTGGAGATTAGGATGAGCCTGGCTGGAGCAGCGTGTCGCACTCTGGCCTGGAAGCGCGGCGGGCGGTGGCATTGAGCAATGTAGTGGTTTGTTGGTGTCCAGGCCCTGGAGGGAGCGGGACGTGTCAGGTCGTTCCAGGTGGACCCGCAGGTGCGGCACACCTTTCACCACACCCAGCCCGGGCTCCTTCCCCTCCTGTGCGCACCCTCCTTGGATCTGCCCGGCTTTCTGCCAGGCCAGGCAGGCTGGTACAGGAGCGCGATGGCGATTCTCTGTTGGAAAGCAGTTTTCTTTCCATCCCAAGCAGCTGCCCTCTGCCAGCCAGGGCTGGAAGCGAGCCCTGGACGGCTCTGCTGTGAGATTCCCCTCCCAGCTAATTCACTGCAGCCCCTCGCAGCTAAGGCCAGGGATGGCAAGCCCGGGGGCTCTCGGAGGCCAGCTGCCATATGATGGGCACTCTGTGCTCGGGAGACGCCATTCTCCTGAACTTGACACCTTGGCCCCACGGTGCCCGTTGTGTCTGTGTGGGCCACTTTCTTTCCAGTGGAGAGGAGAGGCCTGCCACACAGAATCTGCCGTGCCTGGCGGACACCAAGGCCGGGGGTGGGCTCATCGCTTCCTTTCACCAAACCGTGGCCCCAGGGTGGGGGAACCAGGATGGCAGCGGGCTCAGCCTACGCCGCTGGGGTTTCGGTGTGAGATGTATGGCCCTTAGCCTTTGGGAATAACTTTTCCTTGTTAAATTCTCCTTGGGTTTCATAGGCTCTCAGAGATCAGAATGAAGATGGTAAAAGAAGACAAAACAGATAATTCCCAGAATTTTTTTAAAAAAGAAAAATGACTAATAAACATGGAAATTTGCTTGGCTTATGTAGGGATCAAAGGAACACTAAGTAAATCCATTGCAAGATTCTGTTTACTTCTATTTAATTACCAAAAATACGTTATGCCATAGTTTCGATGTGGAGAGATAGGGGTCTCCTTCCCTGCTATGGGGGAATAAATGGAGGGCTTTTTGACAATATTTTAAAAAAAAAACCTTCACCACTGATATTCCTTTTGATCCAGTAATTCCATGTCTTGGCATTTCTCTTACCTTAAGGAAATAGTCAGAGATACCATGAAAGTTCATGTCGAAGGTTGAAACTGAAGCGCTTTGGTAATGATGGGGTGAGAGGGTCCTGCCCCCTTGTGTCCTGGCTGCTGGCAGGCGTGGGCAGACTGGGAGAAAGGCGCCAGGGCCCGTGAGCCCTGCTTGGTGAGGGCACCGGACTGGCCCCGCCAGCTCGGGTGTCTTTGACGACTCCTTGTCTCCCTGCGCTCACCCCGGGCGTTTGGGTGTGGCCTTCAGGCTCCCTCAGGAGTCAAAGTGCTTCTCACACGTCACAGTGACAAGGAGGACCCTCCGCCAGCACCTCTCTCTTCCACATTAGTGATGGCCCCTTCTTGGCCACCTGTGCCCCCCACCTCCCCGGGCCCCCCCTCCCC
>RJWH01007419.1:0-40935 GCA_004363575.1 Solenodon paradoxus | reverse complement strand
CAGACTAGTGGAAGGGCAGCTCACCCATTGAACAAGAGTAGTAAGAAAGAAATGATTGTAGATGCCAAGTGGGTTTGGAGATTTGGTAGCCAGAAGTTAAGGCAATTCTCATCTTTCTAAATGTTCTCTTTGAAGAAGGAGATGAAGTTATCTTAAGAGCAAGAAAGTATTGGAGGAGATATTTAAAGAGAGTGCCAAAAGTTTAAAAATGGGGATAGTAAGGACAGAGGAGTTCTAGGTGCCTTCAAGAACCTCACCGAGGCTGATGATGAGAATCTAACCATGTTGGCAACTGCGTGATGGTCTCAGTATTGTTCCGCAGCCTGCTACAGGGGAAGAAGGGGGATATTCAGATTCTTTCAGGATTTTCTGAGCCAAGTGATGGAAAGGATGGATCTAGACTAAATAGGAAAGGAAGTAGAAAAAAAAAGGGATGGAGTTGAGAAGGTCTTCAGAGTGATGAGGTCAAAGAACTGAGAGGCCGAGACTTGACCGGCACTCCCATGATGGCAGAATGTGCAGTGAATGGGACCAGATGGTGTAGAGGAGGGAGAGGCCTGGTGCCAGAGGGTGTGGGTGTCCAAACAGCAGGGAACATCACAGAGGATAGAGGAACAATTGGGAAGAACAATGTCTTCAGAGTTGAGTCAGACAGATTCCAGTAAGGACAAGAAGATGAGGAGAATGTCCTGTGAAGCGGTGGAAAATGTGAGAATTTGTTAACCACAGACACTCCAGGGGAACAGAGGAAAGGTTTGGGAGAGAAGGGGGAAGTTTGAGATTGGGTCAAGGGGAAAAGAGCATCCCATAGCACACAAGGGCATGCCCCTGTGGGTCAGGGGGCTGAGATGCTGGTGTGCAAAACACACATAGCTGAAGGACCTGAATTCAGGACCCGGTGTAAGGCTGGAAAATCAAAATGAATAGCTCTCCTCCTTTCCTCCCTCCCTCCCTCCCTCCCTTCCTTCTTCTCTTAAAAAAGAAAGCACATGAAAATGGCAGTGCAATGCAGAGAATTACATTTTGTCACACAGGACAGGGTGGGTTTAGCTGACCCCAATCTGGCCAAGAAAATGAACCCCAGCTCCCTGCTTGCACTCAGTATTTTGCCAGAGCCAACCATTTTCTGGATTAATGGCACTTCGGCAAGCACATGAGGTCTCAGGGGACTCTGGACAGAGTCAGTTCATATACTACTGTCAGCCTTCCTCTATTTTGCTTGAACCATGAGGCATTTCTCTTCCCACTTGTCAAATTTGTTCTTAAAACAGATGTGGGTCAGCGACCTGTCAATGACTTGTCATGCAGATCTTTTTAGAGAGCAGTAATTCTCAGCTCTGCCTACAAGGAAGAAGAACTTGGCACTCTTAATAAATATTAATGCCTGGGGCTCCAGACCAATGAAATCAGTCTCTCCTGGGATGAAGCCTCTTGAGTCTGTATAATTAATTTTCTTAAACGCTCCCTTGGTCATTGTAATGACTGAAGAACCTTGGCCTTAGGCCTCTCCTACTCAGTATGTTTGCCACCAGCTAGCATCTTGGTATCACCTGGGAGCTTGAGAGACATTCCTACCTGTGGAATCAGAACCTGCATTTTAATAAGAGTCCTTTCCGCAGGTGATTCCTAGGAACATGCAAGTTTGAGAAGCTCTGCTTAAAGACAATAATGATGCCTGGGTTCCCCCTCTAGAGGTTCTGAGTTTTTTGATCTGAGCTGTGACCTGGGAAGCATGAATTTTAGGACTTTCCAGATACTTCCAAGTTTCATCTAAGCTTAAGATCCTTCCCTTAGAGCATCCAGCACAGAAGCTCCCAGTGCATTTTGATTCAGTTGTGTGGATCAGCCCCAGCTTTGCTTAATGATTTCTGACCTTTTATTTAACTTACCAATGAACTACATTTGCCTCTCATTTAGGGGAAAAACTGCCTGTCATAAACTTATGGCAGGGACATTATTTCTCCTCATCTTTGAAGATGCTCCTGGGAGGCTTAGTAACTGATAAGACAGGAAATACTGTACAACCTAAGGCCCATGACATAAAAAGTGGTTCATTTACTAGAGGAAACCAAAAATCATTGCACAGAGGACCATCGTTACAGAATACCAAACCACTCCTTATAAAATCAAGAAGGACCACCTTCCTGAATTGTTAATTCTTCATCTTTGCTAAGGCCTTGATTGAAATAATACTTAAAGCTCTGCAGCATTCTTTAAGCCAACTGATGGTACAAGTCAAACAATAGCAATTTGTTTGTGAAAATGTTGAGTGACTCCTTTTGTAAGAATTAAGACATAGCAAAGGATATTTTAGACCTGAGTTTCCATAATATAATCCTCACTTAAAAATGTATTAAAAAACAAAACAAAACCAAGAAGCAGCTTGACAAGTGTTTTAAGAATTCATTATGCTCTATGAATTTGAAGGGTGAAAAATTTTCAAGCATCTCATTTGGACCATACATAACTCAGATGTTTGAATAATCAAATCACCCATTTCCAGGCAGGTGGTTAAATCTCATGAAGAAGAGATGGTTATTTCTTTTGAAGACTGTCCCCAACCTTTTGTTTCTCACTTCAGTGTCAACTTATGATTCATTTTTCCTCCAGTACTGATGACTGAGATTTGAGTTCAGAATTATGAAAACCAAACTGGTGCCAAGACAAAAACTCTGCTTTTCAAAGATGATTTTTTAATAAAGAAAACAAAAATCAATAGTCTTTTGAAAGTATACAGACCTTAGAAAACACAGATTTTTATTCTGTTAGACTTGATATAAATCTATAAGAAAGAGAGTTCTTTTCTTTCTTTTTTTTTTTTAAATTCTGTAACGGACAATTTATTGGATTCACTACAGTTGGAATTCCATAAGATCTCGTTCTTTTTTCGGAAGTCAAAATAAAGCTAACAGGAATTGGAAAAATAAGTATCTCCTCCATGTGTTCTGAATGGGAAAGAACCACGAAACAGCCCCCTACCCTCAGCTCTCAGACCTCGAATACGTTTATTTAACAATTTCCTTTCTTAATAGCTCAAGGTAATGTGTGGTCTAGATCCCATCGATGGCACACTAAGAGCTCTTCCTAAATATTAGGAAGCTTCTTGCTGAAATCGCCTAGATAACACGTATATTCTCCAGTCGGGGAAGGCAGCAGATGGTCCCTTTGAAATTGTACTAGTTTTCCAGTGCTTTCTGATAATGATGAAAGTTTTTGAAACAGGTGGGTTAACATAAGAGAGAATTCCATTCATGCCTCACCCGATACCTATGGCTTTGTCCTAAGTGCCACCTAGAGTGAGGTCAAATTTGCAATCTAGTTGGAACTTAAAATGCTGTAGGAAAATTCAGTTATTCAGCTGGTGCTGATGGATGGTTAAGACCAGCATTCATGTCTTGTACATTAGGACCTTGTAGATTCATAGATCAGTGGTGAATTTTAAAATATCATAAAGTAGGGTCAATTTAATTTCAAGTATTCTACTTGGATACAGAGTATCTAATACTCCCTTAATGTTGAATGATGAAAATGACATTTTCATGGAATGACTTAAAGGGAGAATTGAGTTTTATTACTGTGGTCATATATCTAATGACTGGCAAATATAGAAAATGTTTGTTTTGCCACTGAGGTATGGGATCCTCATTATTTAAGACAGAAGTCAGTCACATGCAGATCGAATCTTTGCAGGTGACCCCACACAGAGTATGGATGGGCATTGATTAACCAGCAATTACTGCCAGGCAAACTTCCACATATTTACTGCTCCCTGTAGTTAACATTTGGATCATAAAATCACCCTTTCCTACTGGGCACTCTTGGTTTCGGGAAACTAATAGCTTTATATGAATCAGCCAGCTAAGCCCTTCAATCAGCTACTCTGGTTGATTGACCAGTTTTTCTTTTTAATTAGCACAAGAGCTCTTCTATAGCACACCAAATCCTATTTTAGTGAGAGTGCTGAGTAAACCTTATAACATGCAAATACAGCCAAATCATTTGCCTACTTTAAATATCCAGTGACTTCCTATCATCTACAAAAGCAAGTCTAAACTTGGACCGTAAAATTTGATTTCTGCCTTTGTTCTAGCCTTATCATTGCTTTAGCCTAGACTTCCATGCCTTTGCACATGCTATTCCTCTAACTGGAGTTGTCCATCTGGAAAACCCCCCACATATCTATAAAGAGTCATTTTCAACTTCGTCTTCTCAATTCAGCCTTCCCAAATGGTTCACTTTGTTTACACCTTTGCTCATAAGGGCATTGTGTTATATGTCTGGCCTTCTTCCACATTCCCTCTCTACTGAGCTCTTGAATGTAGGCTCCAGGGATGGCCTCTTCATCACTGTGGTCCCCCCACCTAGAGCAGTTAGTATATGGTGGCCACTCCTCAAAGAATGAATGAATGAGTAACTGAATGCCTCCACAAGTATATAATTTGAATAACCAGAGAGGGACTTGGGAAGAAGGGGAGCTTGATTCTTTTGCTAAGTCAGCCTAAAGGCCTATTCTTTCTTTCTAACTCCAAGGGGTACTAGCTCAGTACCTATGATTACGCCTTGCAACTCCCCTCTGCCCTCCATTCCCATTCAAACCTGATAAAATGTTAGCATTTATGTATTGGTTTATGCATAGCAGTTCACAGAGCTCACTAATCTAGGGGTAACAGGAACATATGCATTCCAAAATTTCACTCACCAGATTTCATGGTTTTCAGTATTCTTGTGGAAATCTAAACGTAATGTGCAGGTCTCAGATAAATTTTCCTACAGTTTTGAAAAGTCTCTTGGAAAGTTTAGGGTATAGTTTCTAACATTAAATACTAGCCTCCAAGAAAGACTTCTCCTACTGAATGAATGACATGGTTTGCAAATATTAAGTTTAAAAAAAAAACAAACACAAAAGGCGGAACCATATATTGTCTTAAAATAACTGTGTTATACACATTTAAACATGTAGCTCTCCCTTCCGGGGTGATTGCTTTGTTTGATCAAATTGGAAGTCGGTTTTCCTATTTTGGCAGCATGCCTTATTTCCTTAGACCAAATGAAATTGTTCCATTATAGCAAATAGAAGCTTGATAATGGTCAGATTCAAGTTTTAATTGGCATGCTGTTCTCAGAATATTTTTGCTAATTTGGTTTTATTCCCAGATACTGTATGTTCAAATAAAGACTGTGAGTGTGGCCTGGATTACAAGCCTTATGGGACCTGAGTGGTTGAAATCCCAGGAGAATTGCAAACCAAGGCCCCTGTCTGAGGCAGTGAGGAGACTGTTCCCTGCTGTCAGCTGGTGAGAAATATTTAGCTCATGGCAGGTCTCCCTAGAAACGAAGCACAGAGAGAAACATCCCCTGAGGTTTGACCTCCACTCCTCTTGGATGGTCACAAGTTAGGGATGGGTAAACAACGCACACTCAGCACTCGCTCCCTTCTCCTTTCTAAAGCAAACTGCACCAAAGCATCCAGGTCATGTCTGTCTTTTCTTTTTAAGGCTTCCTCACAGCGATGAGGCAAGAAGTGACCCGCGCCCACAAAGGCTGGGCTCTAGACTCTGTCACCATCCACAATGAAGTTCTGCGACAGACCAAGGAGGAGATTGTGTCCCCCCCTGCGGTAGGCTCCCCTGGACACGAGCTGGGGCTGGGAGTTCAGGTCCTGCCTCATATTGACCTACGAGTGACTGAGCTTTGGCTTTGCCGGGAGGGTTTCCCCAGGTGTGACCAGGAGACCTCCGTGTCCAAGTCTCCTCCACTAGCTGGCGTGGAAATCTGACTTCCTGGGAGCCCCCCAGACCACGTGTCTTGATCATTGGAAATTACACCCGTGTTTACTAAAAAAGATTTTTCCACGTCTCCAGTTACTGCTGTGGGCTGCTCTCAGAACGGCTGGGCATTGCGGGCAGTAGAGGCTCACGGGACTGGTAGTCTTGAGCTCTGGGGCCAGTTCCAGCACTGTGCGCCCTGGAGTGAAAGGGCAGGAGGCCAGGGGAGGGTAGAGGCTCCGAAATGGGCAGATACATGGAGAACCACTGCTGGGGCACGAACCTCTCTGTGTCATTGGACAAGTTCTTTAACTTTCTTGAGCTCTCCCATTTCTTCATCTGTAACGTGAGGACGATCATTCAGCCTCATTAAAAATGGTTATGAGAATTAAAGGGGCTCATTTAGACTTGGTGCCAGACCCTATCTAAACACTCGGTCTCAATTCCCTTTTTCCTCTGATAACTTTTCATTCCCTCATTTGTTTAAAAAAAAAAAAAAAAATGGAGGGGGAAACTGGACCGGAGAGTCCAAATTCTGGCCTTTTCTGGCACTTTATAGCAAGCATCACCATTCCTCCATTTCCTCTTATTTCCCTCTGAGATCTCACCTGAGGCACCTTCAATCTCCATTTCACCAACAACCACCTAGATTCAAGGCAATGTAGGCCTTTTCTATCAGGTGCCTCAAAAATCCTTTGTTTCTTTCCATTATGCAATTCCCAAGTTGCCTCTATCTTGTTGGGTGTTTTTTGTTTGTTCGTGTGTTTGTTTGTTTTGGTATTTGTCACAGTAACACTGTTTCCTATATCAAGATCAGTAGAGCTTTTCTAACAAAGCACCACAAACTGGGTGACTTAAAGCCACAAAAGTGTATTTTCTCATAGCTCAGGAGGCCAGAGGTCTGAAATCAAGGTCTGGACAGGGCTGGTTTCCTCTGAAGGCTCTGAGGACGAGCCTGTCCCATGTGTCTCTCCTAGCGTCTGGTGGCTGCTGGCACTCCTCGACAGTCCTTGTGGCTTCACAGCTGCTGTCACATGGCCTGCATCCCTGTGTGTTTCTCTCTGTGTCCTTTCCTCTTTTAAGGACACCAGTCACGTTAGGTTTAGGACGCACCCTAATCCGGACCCAAATTTCATCTGCAAAGGCCCTGTTTCCAAACAGTCACTGAGATGAATAGTGCTGAGATTCTGAGTGGACATGAATTTTGGGGTGACACTGTGCAATCCATTTCTCAGTCTGACTTTATGAAGTTCTGATATTGAAAAGAGCCTAGAAAAGGAGTACAGTTTACTACCAGATAGTGATTGTATTGTTCATGATGTAATTGTCACCCCCTGACTTCATGATGGTAATCAGATGCCCTGATTTTCTAGGCTTGTCCACGATTTTACTGTTAAATCATGTACCTCAGGTTTTGACTCAAAAATGACAGTCCTCACATTGTTATCCCACAAGAGAGGATTTCAGAAAACACTTTGCAGCTAATCTCATCCTCTTCCATTACAGTCTACGTTTGCTTCCCTTTCCCCCTCCTCACTGGAAATGGAAATACAGTCTTATGAGCTTGCGTAATCGCTGGCGTCTCCCCCATGATTCCCTTTAGCCTTTCTTTTCTTGCCAGATACATGTTTTATGGCTCCCCACTGCCTGCAAGATAAAGTTCAAACTCTTTCACTTGGCATCTAGATTCGTCCACGGTCAAGCCCTAACTTATTTTATAACCATGGAACCCTCTGCTAAATAAAATGCTTTTCCACGCCTCCTGCCTTTCTTTGAACTATTGCTCCTGCCTGGGACTCCCACCCTCGCTCCTCTATTTTTCCCAACACAGCCCACCCTTTCGAAGGGGACATCATTCAAGGGCGGTGAGAACACCAGTCCACAGTGGCTTTTCACTTCACTTCACCTCACTGCTATTCACCAGTCTTTCTAATAAGTATGTGCGGCTCTTCAGTTCTTGTCTTTTTTATTCTTTTTCTGTCTTGTCTCTTCATTTAATGTCTTGGACCCCCCTAGAACAGGTCTAATTGTTTGACACACAGACAGAAGAGAAAGGTTAACAGATGCTGAACCCATTCTCCCCCGCCTGCTCCTGGGGGCCCGCTCTTGCTCGACCACATGCAGTCTCTGGGGGGCGCTCTGACTCCTGCTCACCAGGCCTGCTGCACAAATCTCACTTCCTCCGCGTGGAGGTGCAGTTAGGGCCACAGCCTGGCTGGGCCCAAACAGACCGAGAGCCACCTCCAAATTGTTTCAGGCTGACTCTGACCAGACCCGAGGGGATGTTTAGTCACCTGCAGATGCAGAGATGAACCGGCACTGCCGGCTAAGTCTCTTGTCTAGGGCCGGCCACCCCCTCATGCAGATAACCGGTAACAGGTGCATGTCTACAATGCTCATAGCTTCCAGGTGCGGCCCCGGGAGGAGTGGGCTCCGTGCTTCACCAGCGCTGTGCACCGAGTGGGGCTTTCCTCTTTGGGTAGGTAGCATTGGAAGACCGGTGCATGTTTTCTTTCCCCACCGACAGCCTTCATGACAGTGAAGGCTGCCCATCTCACAGCACCGAATTAAAAACAACCTTTTCACCTTCTGCTCCACTCTTGCAGGAAGGGGTGTACATTTACGGGCTCTACGTGGACGGGGCCGCGTGGGACCGGCGGAACGGGAAGCTCACAGAATCCACCCCCAAGGTGCTCTTCGCGCAGCTGCCCGCGCTGCACGTCTTCGCCACCAACTCCACCGCGCCCAAGGACCCCAAGCTGTACGTCTGTCCCATTTACAAGAAACCCCGGCGAACCGACTTGACCTTCATCACCGTGGTCTATCTGCGAACAGTCTTGTCCCCAGATCACTGGATCCTGAGAGGAGTGGCCCTTTTGTGTGATATCAAGTAAATGCATGTCCCCTTGCTGGGGGCGCCAGGAGCCTTCTGGGCGGCCGGTGCCCCTGCAGAGACTCGGCCAGGTGTGCTTTTCCCCTGGTAACTGCTGCATTGTTCTTTATACATTAAAGAGCTACGATTCTCCAATCGCTGGTGTGTGTTTTTCCTCTTCTCCAGATACAAAAAGGCTATTGCAAAGTGATATTTTTTATTCTGGGAAACCATATTCTGTTACAGTTATTTTCAAAGTCTTTTCTTCATTTCGGAATGCTTTGGAAAATTTAAATCAAAAAAATCTAAAACTATTAATTGATTTTTTTTAAAAGGAAAGGTGAAGGCTGGAATGAAGGCAAGGAGGCAAAGAGGCAGGAAGGAAAAGAGAAGAGAAAGAAGCATTTATTTTATTTAGTTGTTCACCTGGGTTGTCCATCCCCTCCTTGCCCCCCCACCTCCAGCCCCGGGATGCAAACCTGGGTCCTCAAGGATGTATGTGGACTGTATTTGCCAGGGGCTGCAGACCTAGCCACTGAACCACCAAGGCACTTCAGTTTGTGCATTTGAAAAGGAGCCTAGTAGATGCAAAGTTTTCTCTCAAAGGAAACCCTTGTTTCCCTGGAATAAAATCTACCTGTGTGTGTTTGTACTAATGTGTTATCCTTTGCTCATTTGAATTTCGTCTTCTCTCCGTGCTTGTGAAATGAAAACCAGAGGGGTCTGTCAGGTATGTGATATGAAGTCTCAGGGACAGAAAATTCTCTGGGATGGCTGCTGTGTCATTCAGTTTCATGTTATGAATATCACTAATTTTCTTTTTTAAACTGCTCTTGAGGCCTGCAGAACCCTGAGTCTCCATCTCTCCCCAAGCACACATTTCTAGGCAGCAAATGGAGAAAGGAAAAACAAACTCCATCAAATGAAATTAGGTTACAAGCCGAATGCCTTAACAAGCAAAGTCTTTAGAAAGTGAAACTATTTCATACTCTGGAGCTAGTCTGAAACACAGTATGAACCTTTATTTCCTGCTCAAGGAAATTATCAATTTAACAAGACAGATGGGGCCTTACATCGAATGCAGCTTCAGGATAGAGAAGAAGTGTCTCTGCTGTGATCTTCTCATCTGGAGTCGTTTCATCTGCCTCCAGCTAAATTCATCAAGCTTCGTTCCCTTTGTTCCAAAGTTGGTTTCAGATTGTCTTGTTCCCCTCTAATCCTTCTGTCACCCTTATCAGAGACACCTGTGATGATAGTTCAGCAGTAGCCCACGTGAGGTCTCCAGGGAAAACCCCAGAGGAAATTCCACCATAGTCTAGTGTACTTGCAAATGGCAGAAAATATGTCATGATATGCAAATTGTAGTGGTGACTTCTAGTATTCTCCTGATATTGATTCCATGTCAGAGCCATAGAATCTCCAGGAAAATTTAAAACTTAATATAACCAAGCTCCTGGCTCATGTGCTTTGACACTTCTCTTTAGGCACACTAAAGGAAAAGATGGCATTCCTTAGAATGCGTCTTTCTGAACTAGGGCTAGAATTTGGAAGTACTTGCTGTTAGGCTGGCCCAGAAGGACAAAATGACGGCCACACCCGGGAAAAAGGAAGCTGACGAAACCACACCTGGAATCACAGGACCAATCCCCAATCGCAACGTATGAAGCCCGCGAAATTCTTTTGCTTAAAGATCGCGCTTCCCTTTGTTCGGGCGCAACTTCCCCGGCCCTCGTTCTGCGGACCGGAGAACCTCGCCCGGGTGCGCAAACCCCAATAAAGCCCTGGCTATTCGACTTTTTGTCTGATTGAACTTTTCTCCTCGCGGAGCCCAGAAAAACCTTATACTTGCTGCTCTGGCTGGGCACAGAGGGAGTGAAATATATTAAAAACAAGCCAAACTTTGATCCCCAAATAAAATGCATGTACACTTTCTTCATATTCCTGCCCAGTTGCTAAAATGATTGAAGGCAAAATACATAGACTAAACTCCTTGAATCATAGTAGGTTTTCAGAGAGTAACAATTAGGTTCGATATTCTCTAATGACGTGAATGTCTTAAGGAAAATTTGGGAAAGATGGAAAAAGATGTGAAGCTAGCAAAAGTCATAGATCAGACTGTTTAAACCACACACAGCATTTCCTAGGGACTCTCCACATTTACTGATTATTTTGCTCTGTGTCAACACAGAGGTGAGCAGAAAGGACACAGAGGCCCAGCAAACCCCACATTGGGCACCTGGCAGTGAAGCAGTACCTTCTTTCCGTGTGTGTGTGGGGGGTGGGCAGGTTCCAGCACTCCCTAGTTTTTCAGGACTGGCTGAGACCCAGTTCCACTTTCTCTAGGCCCACTGAATTGTTTCCTTTGACATTATGAGCTATTGAACTTCCAAAAACATAATCATCTTCTCGGCAAAATTGTTGCTCTTCCACTAATTACATAATTTGCCACACTTGAATGAGGGAGACCTGGTGAGAATAAAAGAGCTAGGATCAGGGACAGGATGGCTAAGCCAAATGAAGTTAAAAGAGAGGCAAAGTAATTTTTTCCCTCCTTGGAATCTGTCCACATATTCTCCATTTGGTCTCAGCAAAATGAGCAACAAGATTTATACTTTTGTTGATTGAAAATGTTATTTTAGTTTGGAAAAATGAGGCAAAAAGACAAGTGTCTAGTCATACATATGTTTTAAAAGGGATTGGTCTGTGGTTGATGTTACATGAAGAAGTCCACTCTGCTTTCAAAGAGAACTTGGTTGAACAGAAGATCGCCTCAAGGCAAGTGTGACCTGGGGCCATGGGCAAAGTGCAAAGGAATAATTGAAGAAACTCAGGCTTCTGGTGTCAACTTGAAGACAAGGTGGCATTTCAACTGAGTCTTAGGAGTTCCATAAATGGTCCCAGGACAGCAGATAATTTTTTTTTTTTTTAAGAGGAAGGAAGTAGGCAAGAATGAAAGCAAGTAAGTAGCAGGTAGGCAGGAAGAGAGAGGAGAAAGAAGCATTTCACTTATTTAGTTGTTCATTTTAATTGTTCCCCCCAGAGCCCTGGGTCCTCGAGCTGTATTGTGAACCGCACCCCAGACACAGATTTAATGCCTGAGCCACCAGGGCGCGCCATCGATATATTCTAAGGAATGAAAGAAAATGAGGGAGAGAGGAGTATAAAAACGGGAAACTGTATGGAATACCCAGAGACAGAGGCCAAATCATGAACTCCCTTCCTCAAGAACCTTCAGTGAGTTTTCATTTCCTGGAAGGTACACTCCAAATAGGACCGCACTCACAAGCTGTCCTAAAATAAAATTTCGGCCTTACTCAGGTCATCACTCAACTTGCTTAACGACTTCTGCCATGAGGACCATGTGATGTTTCTTGAGTGTTACACAGACTTTCATCCTCACTCTGTTTCCTTATCAAGGAAAGCTCTCCCTTATAGGACCACTGGGACTGCCCTACACTGGGGGAGGCAATGTATAATGAAACAACCAATATCCATAACAGACGAATGGATAAACAAACTGATGAACCGATTCCACTGAAAACTTCAGCAATGAGAAGGAATAAGCTATTCATGCACTTTGCAACAGGGACATAAATCTATACATATATGTATATATACACATAAGTACATATATATAAATATGTATTTATATATGTTTTATACCATCACTTTGGTCTGACTTTTTTCACTCAGCATAATTATGCATGCATGTGTGTGTATATATATATATATGGTTTTATAGACATATACATGGTTCATATCTATAAATTGTCCCATTTATATATAAAAATTCTAAACTATAATGACATGTAGAGATAGAGCAGATCAGTGGAGAAGCAGAATAAAGAGTAATAAATACAAGAGGAAAGATTTTTGGGTGGGTGATAGATGTTCCTTGATTGTGGTGATGAGTTCACAAGTATCACATTGTATACTTCAAATATGTGTAATATTTTTTACTAGCGTTATACTTCAATAAAGTTATAAGGAGTTCTCCCTATACCTCTTAAGCTTTTCTTTCCCTTCCGTGAGGAATTCCATGACACCGTCCCACCCCCCCGCAAAAAAAAAACAAAAAACAAAAAAAACAACTCCCCTAGGTAGGATTCATTGCATCATCTGCGTTTTGCTTGCAACTGAATTTAGCAATTTTAATCCTAGGAATTAATCACATATGTCTCCCTACTCTTATCTATGCCTCTTGAAAGCAGAGTCTGACTTTTTAGCAGTCCACTGAATTTTACAGAATAAAAGAATTGTTGAACAGTAAATAAACCAAATTGACAGGCAGCTGATGGGGAAAGAGGGAATTTCAGGTGCGGTCATGGTGGGAGGGTCTAGAATACCACAGAAGGATAGCAAGGAAGCTTCAGTGATTGTAGGTGGCTTACAGAATGGAAATGAGTAAGACAGTCAGGAAGCTATTGCTCTAGATCAAGCGAGATGAAATGAAGATTGGCACTAGAGACAGACAATTAGAATGGAAGTAAAGCAACTCATTTGAAAGATAGTGTAGAATTTGGAGGTTCAGAAACTAATGTGACAAGATGAATAATAAGCAGGTAGGATTAAAAGACAAAACTGCCTAAAGCATCTGGTTGGATGTTTCTTCGGTCTTCAGTTTGGGCAAAAGCAGTTTTCCTAGCCACAGACTTACACATAATGGCCAGGGTCTCTGAAGAAAAACTCAGAGATCTATGTGCTCATCACATGGCTTGTGATGAGTTTTGTGACTTCATAACAATGCTCCTATGTGTCTGGCATTGTTCTAAGTACTTGACATGAATTAACATATAATTCATTTACCAACCTTATGATGTCATCATCTCTCCATTTCGCAGATGAAGAAACTGAGGTGCAGAGAAGCTAAATAGCTTAAGGTCTCCCAGCTAGTAAATGACAGATTTGAACCCAGGCTGAGTGGTTCTATCCATGCACTGATGTCATCTGTGTGACAATATTGGGATTTATTTTGAAGTTTAATGACATACAGCTCAGAGATTCCTATTGTGCCTAGGAAACAGTACATCTGCATTTCTCTCATTTGTTACTTTGAGCAGCTTTTATCGTCTGGATAGAAAGGATAGTGCGCACAGAAGAGAGGCTGTCAGGTCAACACCAGCATTGAATGGCATGCAAACAAATGTACCTTTAAAATTCAGGAATTTTGAAGAAAATTAGTAGGTTCATTTAACATGCTTTTTCTTGAACTTTCTAAACCAGCAGGTGCACTGTATGGTAACCGGAGGAGCATGGCTGGAGACATTAGCCCTAGACTCCCAGTGAGAAAACACAACCTCTAGTTCTGGGACACAAGCCCTGTGCTGTGCCGTTTCTTCATCCATGTGCAAAAGAAGAAAAAGTAACTAAGATGTTATTTTTTTTCTTAAGGGAAAGGTGCAGGCCACAGTGAAGGTGAGCAGAGGCAGGCAGGAAGAGAGGAGGAAGAAACGCTTTATTTGTATTTAGTTGTTCTCACCCCCACCCCCAACTCCAGGGCTGGAACCGGCATCCTTGGGATATGTATGGACTACAACAGCCGAAGGTGATTGCCTGAACTGCTACTCCACCAGGGCACATCCAAGACGTTGTTTTAAAGAGCACAACTCAGCAAAGGGTAACAGAGAGCTAAAGTGTAAAAAATATTTCACTATCCCAAACAGAAAAATAAAATTAAACTCTGGAAATCTTTTCAATTTAAAGTCAAAAAGCCACTCACAGCTTAAGTAATGCATTGCCTCATTCCTAGGTATCTAAGAGAATCTCCAAATTTAAAAAAGGATTTAAAAAATGATCCTGCTTTAGATATGAAGATGTGTCACATGACAACATCTAGGCACACTCAGGACATAGAGCAGAAATCCAGAAGCGTGACAATTACTGAACGGATAAGGAATCCACCAGGGTTACTCAAGGCTTTAAAGATATTGACTTAGGAGATTTTTATTTGATAAAAATTTCCCGCTTATTAAAAAAGTGCTGAAAATTTTGTCCCCCTTCCCTGTCTTAGGTTGGGTTCTCTGGCAAGAGTCATGGGAACGCGCCAGCAGGAAGCGAAGGAAGCAGGACTGGGCAGCACAGCTCGGTTGTGAGGCAATTACAGTAAAGGCCACCAGGGGCGCTGTGGCGCGGGGTGGCCCTGCAGACGGTCCCACGTCGGGCGGAGCCTTGGGGGCCGGGCAGCTGTAAGCCAATCACGGCCAGCACTCCTGGCGAGAGCCGGGAATAGGGCCCGGGTAACGGGATGGGAAGGAGGCTGGGCCCTTTGAGTGTCCGGACTGCCTTTCTTCTTCACGCGTTTTTCTTTTCCCCTCCCAGCCTCTTTCCCCAGCTCCTTTGATTTGAAAACAAGTCATGAACATGTTTTCCCATGCTTCCTCTTTGTGGTCTCCTCAGAAGGTCTTAACAACTTCAGCAAATTTCCGACATCTGCACAAAGACTCCACATCCCTGAAATGCAGAGAACTTTCCAGAGTGCTTGAGTGGTGGGGATGAGATCTGAAAGAGGTGTGTGAGTCCTGTCCTTCCTGCGTGGGTGGGGATGAGGTGGTCACTGCCTGAGGGACACTCCCACCCCAACCTGCCCAGCATTGGGTCAGGACAGATGTTGAAAGTGTCGCAAAAACACTACAGAAATGTGAAAGCAACCACTCTTCATTGCTATTTTCCCCAGAACTATGATTTCCCTAAGAATGTTTTCTTTAGAAATAAATGACCTAGGTGTCTTGAGCACATGGAAAAAAGTAAGTCAACCCCATGGCTTCTGTCTCTGAGCATCTGGCTCAGACTGCAAAAAGGGAGTAGATTCTTTGAACGTTCAAGTCTTGATTTCCATAAAAATTTCTGAGATGAATATAAATACTTGTAGTAATGCTCAAGACATGAAAACGTTTTCATCTGCCCCAAATCAATACCAATTCTTTGCCAGCTGTTGGTTAATAGCAGATTACCTTAAGTGTTCTATTCTCCCCCAAAAGGGGCCAGCGAAAGAGGGGCTCAGGGAAGCTCCTTGGCTTTGAACGTGTTTTACTGACAGCTCCCTGCCTTTCCTGACAGAGCTGCCTTTCCCTCTCATTCTTACTCAGCTGTGGCTGATTAATTAAAGCATCTCCTCTCTATTTCCAGGCAAAATCCTCCTTTGACTCAGTGCAGATATTCAATGCTGGAGCCTCTAATTTCCTGGACATTTTTTTTTCAAGATAGTGTTTATAGATGTAGGGCCTCTTTTCTGATCCAGATGACAAATTCATGGGTATTTCTGTCTCTGAAATGCTACCCTCTGCAAATAGGTGATGGGGGACTTCAACCTGTGTCTGTGGGGATAAGACACCCATCTGTCATTTGTGGTTTCCATGTATTCCTTCCTGATTATGCAAATCTTCCCCTTTCTATTGTTCCTCTTCTTTCTTCTCCCCAAAAGGCATCCGGTGTCCATCATGATAAGAACCTGAAGAAGAGATTGCCAGACACACAGAAAATGTGCTCTCTCTCTTTCTCTACTAGCTGCTTGGCATTTAGCTAGACCACATCAGAAGCTTTGTCTATTATTTGTCATCCCCTCTCTTGGGGAAAGCAGTCGCTTTTAGTTTTTTTCCACGGCTATGGAATTTTTTAGAATAGACTTACTCTTTCTGCCTGCTCTGCTTTCTCCAGAAACCAGTTCTTGGCCTCCAGCAGTCAGCTGTGGTGTTTCCTTGGTGGATCCCAGCTCCCACATTCACCTCAATTCCCTCCCTTGCCCAGGAGCTTGGACTCTGGAACAGCTGTCCCAGGGGGTAAGCACATGGATTTCCTTGTCTGACCCTGCCCTTGCCTCTCCAGGCCAGCTGTCCACTCTGCCCTTCAGGATCCTGGGAGGCAGGGACTGATGCCTACAGGAGGAAGGCCAAGCTGATGCTTTGTTTGCTCACATTACTCACTCCAGAAGTCAGGCCAGGGGACAGCAGATGGTCACTTGGGGCTGACAAGCCCCTGCTAGCCCCAGAGGCTCCCACTTTCAGTGTGTGGGTTTCTTCATTCTCCTCTTTTCCTGGAGGAGAGCATAGGTGGGAAGGGAGCAGGGTGCTACCAAATCTTTCTCCTGACATCCTCCTAACAACTCCAGGAAACTGCCAGAGCCAGAGGCAAAATAGAAAGAATCTTCCATACCACAGGTTCCCCAGATGAAGGGTGTGAATGTGTCCCCTCTTCTGGAGAAAAGTGTGGGCTTTTAAAACACTCAATTAGAGTCACCTTCACTGCCAGCCTCTTTTGGGGGAAATTCTGACGGGACTGACAGCACAGAGTGTGCAGACAGCTGCCACACCCAGCCCTGAGAAGTTCACGCAGCTCCTCAGTCCATTCTCGGTGAGGGGTGGATGTATGTCTCTCTAGGTCAATTTGTCACTTGATGCATAATATTTAGCACTGCGATAAAAAACAAATAAGCCAATCCTATGAGGAATTGATTTTCCTTTCTACATCTGTTCACAGAGACATAAATCTAAAGTTTTGCTGCTTAAAAAGCCTTCAATGTAAATATAATCTAAAATTGCTAGGCTTTGAAGTTAGGTTTTTCTGTCAAAAGATGTTTATGGGCCTGCTCCCTGGAGTCTGGCCACACATCTTGTTCAAGGCCCCAAAGACATTGATTACCTCTTGAGGTTCTTTCCAAGTCATTACAACCCAATAGAATGTTGTCAAGTGCCTTTCATGTGTGAGCCCCATGCTGACCCTCAGGTGAAACGCCAGAGGGGCCCTACCCTCAGGCACTGGTAGAGCAGAGAACGCAAACTTTGCCCACAAATAGCCACAATGCAAGTTAGAGAGTGGCCCCTGCACTAAGAAGTGACATGAGAGTGCAGTGGAGCCTGGACTCGTCTTTGGTAGGATCAGGCCAGGTCCTTAGAGGGAGTGGAATCTAGGCTGAGCTATGAAGGATGGATGGGTTTAACCAGAGGAGGTAGGGGAAGAGGGCACAGCAGGAATCAAGGCCAGATGTGGACAAAGGCAGACCGGGTGTGAACCATGGCAGTGAATTTGGTTTGGCTATAGCCCAGGACACGTGGTGGGGAAAACTGGGAGGAAAGTCTGCAAGTATTTGGCTGTGGGGAGCAAAAATGCTGTGGGTAGGATGGTAACTTCCTTATCTAGGTGATCTTTTGCTGCTTCTCAAGTTCTCTGCGTGATCTTGCTTGAGTTTCACTGCACTTCTGTGCTCAGGCAGTAGCAGGGATTACTACACAGATGAGGGCGCTGAGACTTGGAAAGTTGAGGTGACCTGCCTTAGGGAGCAAAGGAAGTGAGCAGAAGAGCCCAGGAGGAGAGCCCAGGTCTTCTCACACCCTCGCCAGGGCTGTTCCCCTAAACCATGTGGCAGTGCGGAGCCTCCCAGGCCCTTCCTGTACTGTATGTCAGTGGAGTTTTTGTTTGTTTGCTTTCAGGTTGAATTCACTGATGGTTCTTGTGTGAAAGAACCATCTGTGGTGGCCCTCGTCCAGATTCTCTGGTGGGTCAGTGAATTCCTGATGAGGAGATTTGGGGGACAGGGTCTTCCCAGAGGTCAGAGCTGTGGGACTTCGGTGTGGTAATGAAATGGCCTTGCCAAAGCTAGCAGAGCTGAGAATGCTGACCTGCCATTAGCAGCTTCCTGGGAACAGGGGCCGAGACAATGTCGGGCAGGGGAAGAAGGGATGAAACCCATTTGCACAGGCACCGTGTTGTGCCATGGTGCAGGATTTGTTGGTCTTGTTTCCCTAGCAATCCCTGTACTATTATGGAGATGATGGAGAGCATGGTGGGATGAAGGCCCAACAGGTGACAATGGGTAACTCCTGGGAACACTTGCTATCCAGACAGACATGATTGCCATCGTCTTCTATGGCGATAGTCACATTGGTCTGCTCTGCACAGACTTGACCTTTAGAATCTCAACCTTGAGGGGTATCCCCAGAAAAAAAATATCAATGTTCTCAAAGTCCTTAATGGGTAGAGAAAAGAGACAACTCTCCAGGGACTTGACTTTTTCATATCATGAATCTGACAACCTGACTGGATGATGGAGACTCACTCCTTGTCCGTGCTTTGTCTCCATGAGCTCTTCAGCCCTAGTGTTGGCCCCAGCTCTGGCCAGTGCTATAAAAAGCGCTCCTATTCCAGGCCTGCAGCACCAGCACTATCAGTGTTTGTGTTGAGAAGTGTTTGTGCATTTTCAGACAGAAAATCTGCCATGCTTGGAATGAACTCTGTGAGCCCACTGCCCCGAGGAATCCCCTCTGCAAGCACCTGGATGCTGGGTGACTGGACGTCTGAGTCATTAGATGCTGGGCAGCGTCATCAGCTTTGTTTGCCATCCTGTTTGGCAAATGAGCCAGAAACTAGAGCTTTGAGTCTGTTGGGGGTGAGGGCTGTCAGAAAGGGGAAGGAAGTGAGCCTTGAGCTGGCTTTCCTAGAGGAAAGATTAAATAGACAAGGTCTCAGAAAAATCTCACCTGCCAGACAAAACTGCAGGTTCACTGGAAGCCAGCAGACCACCACAGCAGAGGGAGACTGAGCTTCCCCCAACCACATATCCATCTCGAATGCTGATGTCTTACCATGCCACAGGTCAGATGGCCCCGAGAGAAATGACCAGACATGGGAGTGGAAACTTCTGGGTTGCGGTCAGTGAAGATGTAGGAGACTTCTGCAGAATCAGGCAGGTGCCTGCAGCTGGGTTCCAGGTGTAACCCGTGAGGTCCAAAGTGATCAACAAGTCCACATTCAGAAAACTGGGCACAGTGGTTGGCCCAGAAATTTTCGGATTTTCCATTTTGCCTTTGTTTACTGTTATTTGGAGAAGGGGATGAGTGGGCTACCACCTTCCTTGCATGCAGAACCAAGGGAGATGATTTTATCCAGTCAGAGAGACTGAGACCCAGAAGCTTCTGAGAGGAGGCTCAGGATGCAGCTGAGGCTCGCATCTGTGCCCTCTGTGCTCATCCCACCTTTCCTTAGGGGGGACACTGACAGACTTTACAGTAATCTTGGCTCAGCCCTGGAGATGATCTAAGCACCTGAGAGCCAGTGACAGCTTCCCCAGCCCCAGCTTAGAACAATTTTTTTTTTTTTTTTCAGAGAGAGCTTCTGGGGCCACAAGACCCCTCTGTAGAGCATTTCCTCCCCAAGCCTATGAGGCCTGAGACCCGATGCTAGGAGGGACAATAGCTGGGGGGCATTTCTAAGAAGGAGGCTGCTTGTCGAAGGGCCAGTGAGCATGTCAATCTGAGGACATCGCTTATTTTGGTCTCAGGTTGATTGCTGGTTCCATTTCTCATTTTGGTCACAGTGGGTTTCGCAGTCATGATGGAGGTGCTGAAAGGCTACAGTGAGGCCTGGGTGATGCTCTTTTTCATTTGATTTCCAAACGTGTGAAATTTGGCACGTTTCCCCCTTTTCCCACAGAGTTTTAATTCTGTGAAGGGACAGTATGGGATCTGTCATAACTGCATCCTCCCCAGCTTCCCACCTTCTCTCCAGTGAAGTCCACGGACAGGTAGGAAGTGCAGGAGGTGAGGGAGCGAGGACACTGTGAAGTCACAGGAGGAATGCTGTCTAGAAGCCAAGGAAAGCCTGTGTACGAGGAGCGAAGACCGAGGCAGGGGGCAGATTCTCCCTCCGGTCCTGCCCACACCTTGATTTCAGACTCCAAGCCTCCAGAACTGTAAACCAAGACATTCTGTGAAGGGACCCCTTTTCGTGATACTTTTTGAGGGCAGCGTCAGAAAACTAGCTCACACAGCGTGCCCAGGTTTAGAGGGATTTTAGCCAGCTTTGCGACACAGTCTTCTTGTCAAAGGGAAGAGCATAGATGGGTTTTAGGGCGGCACCTGCCACCCTCACTGGTTCTACTGTTTTTGCCCAACCCTCTGCCCATAGTTCCTTCCCCTACCTTTTCTCTCACCTTCTCCCCTTTGCTGACACAAACCATCTCCCACCATTTCAGGGCAGTAACGGGGAATGTTCCCCACTTGGAAAAGAGAGGGCAGCATTGTGGTTTCTGACCCATTTTTCTCTTTTCCTGGGTCCAGAGATCCACCAACCCTGCCTTGTTCAGTGACCCCTGACTCCATGGGACTCAGTTTCTCTTCCTGTAAAGCAGATGTGCTCCCACTGACTTTTTTTGTCCACAGAGGAGTCCATTATGGAAACGATGCTGTGATACTAAGGAAATACAGCCTGCCACATCCGCCCAAGAGAGCAATAATCATTGTGACTCAAGAGGCTGTAAATCCTCCCAGCCAACTGCCCAGCGCTGGACAGGACCCAGCATCTGGGAGCCTCGGCTGGATTGGTGAGGGGCGACAGCGCACAGGGGAAGGGTCTCTTTGGTGCAGCTGGCCTCCTCTGCCTCCCCTGACCTGGAAGATTGGGCTGTAGCCCCCAGGCCAGGAAGGGTGGGTTGACCCAGAAGTCCCCAGGAATTAGCAGCTGTACCTGCTGCCCTGCTGAGACCTGGCTGGTGCCACACAGGCTGGAAGACGGAGGGCCAGGGGGAACAACAGTGCTGTCAACGCTGCCATTTACCGAGGACTTATTGGTGCCAGGTTCTGGGCAAAGTGCTGTTTCTGACTGGCACACAGCTCTGCAAGGGTGATGAATGTGAGTTGTGCGGTCAGCTTGCAGGGCCTTGGGTGGGTTTGCATCCAGGCTCTCTTGAACCATCTTGGCCTAGTTCACTGCTCTGTGCTTCAGGGTCGTCACTTGTAAAACGGGGATAGAAATGACCCACTCCCCAGCCAGGGTGGCTTCCGGCAGAACTGGGTCAGGAGGCAGAAGGCAGGTTCCTAGAAAACAAGTTCCAGGTTGAGTGGATCCCTGACACTCAGGGGCATCCTGTGACCACCATACACTCCTTTGTCTCCCCTCCCCCAGCCCCGAACTGCTGGGAACGAGGTTCTCCTGGGACCACCTCTGCTGTCTCTGCCTTTTCTACCTTCTCCAGCAGCAGACCATCAGACTGGACGGCTAGCCAGTGAGCATGAAATAAAACAGCACTCACGTTGGCTTTATTATCATCATCATAATCATTTATGATTAATTATCACAATAAATCATAATCATGTCACAGACTGAGAGACAGAGACTCTAAGATATTCAGAGTGATGAGATCGATTGGGACACAAGATCTGGAGATGCTAAGATCTATGTGTAGAGGAGTGTGCATGTGTGCGTGCACGCGCGGTTGTGTGTGCTTGCGTGTATGTGTGTTTGCAGTAGACTCAAAGATACTGGCTCTTTCTCTTCCCGTTCCTCTGAAAAGGCACACGGTCTTGAGACTTGTAAAATAAACGCTATCCTTAGGAGCTGGAAGCTTGGAAAAGAACCTGAATTTGGGGAGACACCTGTCTTTTTTAGCAGTTTTTAGCAGTTCATCTCTGCTTCCTTCCACTTCCCCTTCCTCCTCACTCCTCTTCACCGGTGTGCTCTCGGTTGATCCCCTCCCTCCCTCTCCAGCTTCTTCCAAGAGAAGGATTCTGTCCTGCCCACTGGCCAGGAGGCTGGGTGACCTGCTCTCAGGTCTGTCGCCATAGAAACTGGGCTTGTAGCATCTTTTCCTCAGGTGTACAAATCAGTGGCTCCCATTCCCATTTCGGAAGATAATCTGGAAACCACATTTCCTGAGAAGCTTTGTGCATGGCATCAGAAAAGGACCCGGAGACCTGGCTTGCAGAGGACAGATCTCAGGGCAGTGCTTCTGAGGTACAGAATTGGGTGACTGTACACACATCCTCTGCATTTCCACAAATGGGGCTGCTCCCCAGAGGCTGATGCACCAGCTTTGGGGCAGGGGGATCTGGGGTGAAGGCCAGTGCCACTTTGTGACAATTCCCTTTTCATCCCTGAACCTTAGTCTCCCCATCCATGAAATGGGTACAATAGTACCTGCTTACAGTACCTGAGGGTGTTGGGCATGCTAAGCATTCTGTAGCACCTGACTCAGAGAGGGTGCTCAACAGGTGGTGGCTAGTGCTTTTGCTCACAGTTTTTGTTAATTCAGTAAATGCTATCCCATTTGTTCACATTTCTGTTCTCAGGGAACTCATCCTGCCCTCCGTTCTAGGGGGTTGTCTTAGTTCATCCAGGCTGCGATAGCAAAATAACATCGACTTCATGGCTTATAAACAACAAATATTTATTTCTCACCGTTCTGGAGGCTGGAAGTCCGAGATCATGGCAGCAGTCGATTTGGTGTCTGGCAAGAGCCTGTCTCCTGGTTCATCAATGGCTGTTTTCTCTGCCTTCTCCTATGATGTTGGGGGTCAGGGTGGCAGGCAGAGTTCTCTAGGGTCTCTTTTATATGGGCACCAATTCAATCCATGAAGACTCTGCTCTTGTGACCTAATCATCCTCCCCAAATTTCCACCTCCAAATGTCATCCCCTTGAAGGTTAACATTTTCAGCTTTTGAATTATGGAGTGAGACTGGGTGGAGACACAAACATTCAGACCACAGAAGGGCCTGAGTGAAGGACCCTGAGGACTATGCTGAGCACATAATCTGTCTGCTCTTCTGGAACATCCATCTTCTGAAAAAATTGTGGGTAGCTCCTACCTGCCAGACACATCACCAGACACTTGGATTGCACATTTCCATTGCAACAAACATGGTTGAGCACTTATTATTGAGCCTGTGCTGGTGCTGGTGCTGGTATCACTCTAGAGCTTACCATCTAGGGGACCGTCACAGGTTAAGTGCTTCCATTCAGTCCTTTTGTTGTTTTGAGCCAGAGTCACTGAGCCCAGGATGCCCATGACAGCACTGGGTGTCATGGGGATAGAGATGCATAAAATAAGTCTCCAGCTTGGGGAAACAGAGGGATTACCAGCAAATATCCAAGGGGGTTCCAAAGTATTCAGAGGGCAGTAAGTACAAGGGACTGGGGCTCTGAGGAATTTGCGGGTATGGGAAAGTGTCCAGGAGGGGTGACCTCTCCACTGAGGCTCTGAGGGTAGATAGAAGCTGGAGAATCCTAGAGGAGAACCAAGTCTAGTCCTCTTGCTGCCTCAAAGGGAAGTCAAAGGACATAGTGAGGAAACGTTTCTTTGAGACAGCGTTTCCTGAGCTGAGTCTTAAAGTATGAGGAGGCACCCAGGCAGGCAGAATGACAGGAGCATGTCACTTGTAAGTGCAGAGCAATGAAAGGAAGTATTTGCAAGAGGTCCATTTGGGAGGTAAGCTGGGGACAAAAGCCAACTCTTTAGATGCTAATGAATTTGGAGGACTTGGTTCTGGGTGATGGATTGGTCTCAGAGCCCATCCAACCAATGGATTGGTACGGGGATGAGTTCAGATAAGGGTCTGAGATAGCAAACCTCTAGGTGACTGGATAAGGGGGGAGAAGATTTAAGTTGTTACCAAAAAAAAGGAATCAGAACTTGAACTTATGCTGAAGCTTACTGACCTTACAAAGTGGGGTGACAAATCTGACTAAATGTCCAATACACAGCCTCCCAGGAGCAGGGCACATGTGTGGATGCTCCAGATCCCAGTACCAGGAAAAGTCCACCCACGCTGAGCACTTACTAGGTACAGAACTGAGTGTGGCCCTCTTGGAGAAGGAGAATTATAACTCAACATGATACACACTGAGATGAAAGGTAGCAAGACTCAGAGGCCTTGAATCCCCAGGTGTTCAAAGGAGAGGTTGAGTTATCTACCACCCAAATGCTTCTGGGCTCAGGGCCCAGCCCCAGCACTAGGTACTCTCATCCACTGAGTTCTCCAAGAAGCAGACCCTGAGGCCAATGTTTGGTTTTATTTGGGAGTTCCCAGAAGTGCTAGTCCCCTGTGGTTGGAAAGTGACATAGTCTAGAGAAGGAAACCAATGTTGGCCGCGTTATCGAAGCTGTGGGGGGACTTCTACCCTGTGGTACTCACATCTGGGGTGTCCCTTCCAAGGAGGAAGGAGCTGGGGATATTTATGCATTTCCTCCTGTGGGTCCATGGTGGAGAGATCCTTCTAGGGTCACCTGCCCTGTACTGGCTGAATGCAAAATTCCCCTCACAGTCAGAAAAAGCCACTTGACAGAGTGAGTGTGGTCTTTTAAAAGTGCTTGGTGTAATTTCAAAAGCATCTGCTTATCCCAACAGTGCTGATCCAGATTGAGTAACAATGTTCCAGTAATTATTTGTTCATGTCCCCTCTGGCATTCGAATACAATATCCCTGAGGGCAGGGACAGTATGACTGCCTTTTTCTCTAGAACCCAGTTCAGTGTCTGGCAAAGGGCAGGTGTTCAAGAGCTATGTACTGAATCAATGTACTTTGGAGGTAAAGTGCATGATAAAGGCCTAATTTTGTCTGAATCCTTATCTTTCTCCTCTCCTCACTCCCAACCCTGGTAGAACAGAGTCCACAGGTTGTTTCCCTACTATCAATCTGTCTGTCTCTTAAGACTTTTCTTTCTTTCTTCAAGAGTAATCAAGGCCCCAGCATCTAACCTTGCCTTGACTGCTTGGAATAAAGGTCACTTTATTCCTTTGGGCACAGGTTGTCCTGGCTTCCTCGGGCTCTGAGAGTGCCATGTGTCTACATTCTGGGTGTGGAATGAATGACTGCATCTTTCAGGAGGTGTCCTTAACTGGTGGAGGTGCACTTCTTCCCTTTCCTCCTTCATGCTGGCTGATATTTGGAACCAGTGGCAGGAGCAGCCAACTCTGCCCCAGGTGGAAGCCACTGCCATGAGAATGGTGGAAGCCGGAAACTTGAAGATCTGGGCCAAAGCTTTGGTCCTGCTTTATGTGAGAGAGCCATGGGTGTTTGGGGTTTTCTGTCAGCTGAAAACGCTAATCCTAAAGGACACTAGGAGGGTGACTGTTAGATTGACTTCTGGGCACAGGAGGGATTAACACTTCCAGGTAGAGTGGGCAGTGATGTGGGGACAGCATGTCTTAAAGTCCGTAGGGCAGCGTGCAGATGTGAGTGGAAAACTAACCAGCAAAGCCTGAGACTTCTGAGAGTAAAGACCCCAAAGCAAGGACCCCACTTTAGCAACTTGAGTTTAGGACCCACCCCTAGACACTCAGGCCATTTCTACTCCAGGTGACCTGGACACACCCAGGAAGGGAGAAGCCCCCACCCCTCACACATATTCAAGAATCCAACTTACCTGAGTGAGAGGCAGGCAGCACTTTGGTAAATACAAGTGTGCGGTTCCCTTGATGGAACTTCTCCGTGGCAGGGACTTAAACTCACTGTTTCTGCTCTTAACAGACTTTGGTCAGGTGTGTTCCTGACCAAATGGCTCTCTCTACAAATTCTTTCTGGACGGAACGAGCGTCTCATCAGTGTGTCTTCCTCACCCTCCTGGGTATCAGGGAGAGCTGGCGGAGAAAAGGATCTCTGTTACAGAAAGAGGGACCCGGTTCCTCCTCTACGCCTGCCCAGACCTTCCCCCGGGCTTGGAGAAGTACCACACCCTTTCCCGTTGGACTGGTCCAGACCAGCTCCACGCAGGTCCAGAGTTCCGAGCTCCTGCCACCCCTTCTCAACAGTGATATCTAAGTTCTCTCAGGCTAGGGGTAGTGTCCCTTTTCCACCTCCACTCCTCCCTGGCTTTAGGGTTGGTGCCTCCTTAGTACTCTCCCAGGCCTTGATTGAGGGTGAACTGCCATTTGTCCCCAACCCTGCCTGTTTCCTGCGTTAGAGGGTGGGGGTGTATACAAAGGCAGGTAAAATTCAGAGAGTGCTCACCCACTAGGGATACAGCAGACTGGGAACAGACCAAGGGACACGCAGGTTCTAAGAGTCTTGTGATTCAGAGCTGGGACTTGGGGGTTACAGCAGTGGGGGAAGCTTCTGGAATCTTACCAGGGCTCCGTAGAGCCTTTTGTCTTTGCCTCCCCACTTTGCCAAGGTCCCCAATTTTGGCTGTCCCAGGGCTGCCCTGAGGACATCTGCAAAGGAGGAGAAGACCTAGGGAGGGGGGACTGCGCTGGGTAGCTCTCTAGTCATAGTCACTGTCAGCTCTCAGGGTTACACTTTCCCGGAAAGGACTGGTGGGCGGTATGACCTTGGATGAGTCCCGTGCACTCCTCCCGCCTCGGTTTTCTTTGGGGGTTCTCTGCAGAGGTGGGGAAGGTTTGGTCTGTCCTTAGCCGGGAACTTGGGAAGAGGTCTGGAGCGTGGGGGGCTGGAGGGCGGGCCAAGCGCGCTGCTGGCGCTCCGAGCTGCTGGCCCCGCTCCAGCGCTTCCCAAACCCGAGCGGCGGCGCTGGTCCCGACCGCAGTGCCGGGGTCCGCTCGGCCGGCGCACGGCCGAGGGGCGCGACAGGGCTGGTCCCGCGAGGGAAAGCGGGCGACCCCACCCAGCCCCTCCCGCGGGCGGGGCGGCCCGGCGCCGGCTCCTCCCCCTGCGCCCGCCGCCCGCCCGGGATTAGTCGCCGCGCGCGGTTCCGCAGGTGGCAGCGATGGCCCGGTCCTGAGCGCCCCGCCATGGCCGGCGCCCCCGGCCCGCTCCGCCTGGCGCTCCTGCTGCTCGGGGCGGTGGGCAGGGCCGGCCCCCGCCCCCAGGTGAGACCCGCGCACCCCGGGGCCGGGGGGAGGCCGGCGGCGCTGCGGGCTGCCGGCGCAGTGTCCTGGCGGGGCGGCCGGGACTTGAGCGAACTCCGCGACGGCTGGCGGAGGGGACGGGAAGCCTCGGGGCCCGAGGGACTGAAGTTGGGCGTCCCGGGGCTGGGTGGGCGAGGAGAGGACGCCGGACGACTCCCCCAGCCCGGAGAGGCGCCCGCCTCCCGGCCGCCGGGCGCTGACTTCTGTGCAGCGTCTCCGCGGACCACTTTTCCAACTCCTCCTCGGAAACCGTGCCAGCCGCCCCACACAGCCTGGGGCTCGCCCCCTGGGCGACCGCACCTCTCCCACTGCACCCGACCCCTTCCTGGTGGTGCCTACCCCTAGCCGGGCCGCAGGCTCCCGGGCTGTCACAGATCCTGAGAAGGCCCCAGGAGGGCAGAGAGGGCCCGGGTGCGCACGCTTAGCTCCCTTTCCCCCTCCCCAGCTCCCCAGCACAGCTTTGACTCATAGCCCCAGGGACCCTGCGGTGGCAGCTGTGTCCTTCCTTGTGACCTCCCAGCTGGAACTTGAACGGCACCTGCTCCGGCCCCTGCAGCAAAGGGGCTTAAGGTTCCTGCTCTCTGGAAGCAACCAGGCCCCCTTCAGTATGCGAAATACTGACAGACCCACTCTCTGATGGCCCGGGTTGGGTTGACAGCACACACGGGAGCACAAACTGGGGAACACAGAGTCACCTGGGTCTACTCGGGGCCACCAGAGAGCAGACCACAGATGGATCCCCACAGCGGGACTCTGCTGCCCTGTCTTCACTGCCTTTCCTGCCCCAGGCTCCTGGGCTGGGGACAGGTCACCCGGCTTTGGGAGTGGGGACTTTTTCAAAGATGCTGTGAGAGGCTTGAGCTGAGAGGAGGGGCAGGCTTGGGTGGCCTGCCCTGTGCCAGGGAAATGTCTCTTCCCTTCAGCTCCCTCTCCTACCTCCAGCCCCAGGACACTGAGACCTAGATAGTGCCTGAAAACCATTCCAGAACAGATGGGATGCAGGATGAGGGACCATTGCCTTGAGAAAGGCCTAGTCCACCCTGGCAGAGACTCCGGACGTGAAGAGATGTGCCTCCTGGCTAAGGGGTCTGTCAATTTTCAGCCCCTAAATTATTCTCCAGACATATTCTCTCCCTTTCCCTGCCCTCCAACTCAGCTACTGCCTCTGGTCCCAGGGGACATTCTCTTTCCCAGGATAGCTTCCCACAGTCCCCGACCAAGCCTTGTTGGGGAGGAGGGTATTTGGGGGTACAAGGCATCTTTGGGGAGCCAGGGTTCAGACTCTTTACCAACTTCTCTCTCACCTTTACCTCCTCCTCTGGACTGGGCTGGAAGTAGGAAGCCCTGCTCTCCTGTCCCATTCTGCTCCTGACCATTTGCAGACCCCATGAGGGTTAGGGAAAGAGGAAAGGAAGAAGAGAGTTTCTGGAGCCTGCCTGTCTTCTCTCCGAAGTCTCCTCTCCTAGAGAAGTTTGACCTGAAAACTGTTTTTATTCTGATCCCCTCATTTCTCAGCCCTGGGCCAGGGCAAAGACCCACTCTCCGGGGAGCCCACCAGACCTGCAGTGGAAGAGCAGGACAGGAAGAGCCAGACATTGAACAGGGAGGGTGGAGCTTTAGAGGATGCTCTTCTTGGGGGGACCCTGAGTACCCCTGTCCTCTGCAGAGATCTGAGTGTCAGGAGCTTTGCAGTTCGACTGCAATAATTGTAGCACATCCTCATGCCTCCCTCTGTGACTAAATAAGGGGGAATTTTGTATTCTGCTTTCTGTCGGGAGGTTGGCAAGACTAGAGTTAGTCCCTCCAGGTCACTGATGAGGGGACAAAAGCTCAGAAAATGAGGGTTCCCTGTGTAAGGTGACCCAGAGTTTCAGGAGCAGACAGGAGAAAGGGGTGCAGGGGTGAGCTGATGCCAAGTAGCTGCCAACCCAGAAGGGACCAAGGAAGAATGCAGAGTAAGCTCTCCTGTGTGAGACCTATCTGGGCGGGGAGCTGCCTCCTCCAGGCAGAGGGTGGCCAACTGGACCTCTGAAGGTGACCTTGGCCACAACTCCCCAATCCCTTATTTTTCCTCCTGTGTGGGAGGCAGCTACAAGAAGAGACAGGCAAGACTTGGATACCCCAAATTAGAATCAGACAGAACCAAGTTCAGTTATTGGTTCTGCTGTTAGCTAGTGATGTTGTAGAGGACACTTGACCATCCCAAACCTCAGTTTCCATATCTCTAAAAAGGGACCACAAGTTGTGCCATGTAGGGGACACATAGGATGGAGTTCCTGGTACCCTGGATCAGCATCTACAGTCACTTGAGGGAACTGACCCTTTTGTCCTAGAAATCTGGAAGCTTTCTCCGGGGTGCAGCAGAGGACTCAGAGTGGGCGGTTGGAGGCCCCGTGCCTTGGCATTGACGAAGAACTGGTGGAGCCCGGGATCACAGTGGTCAGAGGACTTCGTTAGAATCTGAGCCATCTCCTGGACAAGGCCCCCAAGTGGGGCCTGGGGCAAGAGCAAGCAAGAAACTACATGCTGCCCTTGGAAAATGCCTTGCTTTGAAGAGAATAGGTCCTTTCTTAGCTGCAGATTCCTGTGCGTGTGTGTGTGTGTGTGTGTGTGTGTGTGTGTGTGTGTGACAGAGATAGAGACAGACCCGGGAAGAGTAGGCTATGAGGCCTGGTTTCTGTATTTGTACGTGACCCTCTGTGAGGCAGTGCCTACGAGTGAACCACTGTGAAACCCCCCAGCATGTACCTGTGTGTCAGACAGTGTGTATGTACTGGTGATGGGAAGTGATATTGTGTCTCTGAGAAAGTGTGTGTGTGTGTGTGAGAGAGAGAGAGAGACATTTTGGCGTGTGAATGGGAATCTGCTGTCTGTGTCCTTGTGTGGGTGAGAGGTAGCATGTTTGTGACAGAATGTGCGGCTCTTTCTCTCTGTAGGCGTGTGACAGTGTGAGTTGAGTATTGAGCCAGTCAAGGGTCTGTGTGTTGGGGAGCAGTGTGTCAGCCTCTGAGTGTATGTCTGACTGTGTGTCTGTGTATCTGTGTGACTGTCATGTTTCAGTAGGTAAGACTTATACTTGATGGTGTATAAAGTTTGTGGTGGTTTATCCATGGAAGGGTCTTATGCATGTGGCAATGTCTGTGCAGTTTTCCTTTCCCTGCCCTTCTGCTCAAATACTTAAAACCCTTAAGAAAATAGATGATGTCAAAGAACCAGGGTCCCAAGAGCCCTGCCCCCAGGCCCCGAGGTAATGGCTCGGGCTCTGGCAGGTGGACAGAGATGAAGGATGAGGAAGATGGAAGACTAAACCCAGTTGATAGTTCCCAGAGCTGCCTGTTTCTTCTTTTCCCTCCCATTTTTCCTGTCTCAGGGACCCAGAGAGGCCAAGGTCTCTTTCCTCCTCCCCATTAACTGAAACAGTTCTCAGTGTTCACACAGAAACAGAACTAGGGGAGGACTGTTCAGACTGACAGCCAGTCTTCGGAGAGGAGGTGCCTTCCCAGGGTGCTGGAGAGCCTGTCACCTCACAGCGTCCACTCTGTCCCCATCCTTCTCTGCCTCATCCCCTTTCTAGCACTGCGTCTTGTCCAGGGCTTGGTGATTCACGAAGATGCTCACCTGCTGTGTCTTCCTGGCCCTGGAGAGTAACTTTTGAGGAGAATGATAAGTACATTTTACTGGGTCCAAAAGCTGCAAGTGCGTGCCATCACACGCAGCACAGTGAGAGACAGCTGGGATTTAAATGCATGACTCAGGACTCCCTCCAGTGCTCTTTCCTGCACTCCCTCCTGGCAGCCCCTTCCTCACTTCTTGCTTTTTCCCCAAACTCCTGAGAGGCCCCCTTCCTCATTGTACCCTTCACCCTGGCATTCCTATTTGCCTTCATCCACCTTAGAGGAATTCCACAACATTAGGCAAATCCCCATTCTAAAATCTGCCACCCTGCCCTCACTCCTGGGTGGCCCCCAGCCTTGTCTGAGTCCACAGCCTTGCCTCTGCCCCAGGTCCTGTCCATCATCTCTCTTGGTCCCAAACACCCTCTAGAATAGCAGTCAAGACTTTCTTCTGCTCCCTGGAGCATTCATGTCCCCACCTCTGCCCCTTTGTCCCTGCACAACCCGCCTGCTGAACTGCCCGCTTACCAGCTTACCAGCCCATTCTCTCCCCACCCCACCCCATGATCACACCCTTATCCCCAGAGTTTCCTCTCCTTCCTAGCTCTCAAATCTCCTTGGACACTTCACGCCCTGTCTTCCCCTTGGTTTCCTGCAGAGCATTGACCCCCATCCCACTCCCAAGTAGCCGGGGACTATCTCAGGCCAGGGTGCTGTCATTTATATTGTGTTCCCAATGTCCCCCAACTCCTACCCCCACTCAGAGCTGGGACAGTGTGGTGTCCATTAATAGCAGAAGGGGATAGGTCAGAGGTCTAGGTGACTTGTGCTCTGTGTGACTATGGGAGCTCCAGGCTGAGGGGACACAGCTCTGCCCTCAGGGAACCCTAGTCTGAAGACAGTTTTCTGTCCCCAGCTCTGCTCAGTGCAGGTGATCTTTGTCTTGAAGATCCCTGGGGCTGTTCATGGGTCACCAGGCTGGGCTTCATGATGTGTCCTTAGCTCTCAACCAACCTTCCACACCCTGAGTCTTCTGGTTTCTCCCTTGTCCTCACTCCCTGTCCCAGACACACCTTCTTCCCAGTTCCCAGCAGTGACCTCTTCTTCTGCCTGGTTTCCTCCTAGAGAGATCAAGCGGGGTTTCTGACCTCCTGACTCTCATCAGCAATGGCCCCTGCATTCAGGGACAGGGAGGAGAAGGAAAGGGGTAGAGGGGCAGCTCCGGTGAAAACCCTGCCACCCCTTCAGTTTTGACTGAAACGAACTCTGCTTTGGCTATTGTTGTGTTGGATTCCTTTTTCTTTTTATTTAATTTGTTTTTTAAACAAATGTACCTGTCCTTCACCCTCAGAAGTACTCTATCCTTCTGGACCTGCATCCTCAGCACACTTATTTCAAGAATGTGGCTAGTCCCCTCCCTGGGACTTCTTGTGCTATGTGACGACCTGTCTGTCTCTATGGGAGGTGTCTTATAAGCCACAACTCACTCAGGCTCAAACCCTGCAGGATTACCCAGAAGCCAGATCCAGCACATGCTTGGGGCACCAGGAGTCAAGGATACAAGCTTCCAGAAAGAAGCTGTTTTAGTTTCAGCACACATGTGCATTCTCGTGATTTCAAAAACTGAAATTTTGTTTTAAATTATGTATAGGCCCTAAATTTTATTCAAGGGGCTCCCTGGTCATTTCAGCATCTGCAGCCTCTAAATGTGGAATATTTATTTTCTTTAGCTTGTTCAGGAAAACATACAAATAAAAAAGACACACAGCCCTAAGACCTATCTAAAGGAAGGACACAGCATTTCTGAAGGGATAGTTCTCACTTGGCGGGTCTATTTGGGTCTTTGCATTAAAAAGCCAGTTCTGTTACCTTGTCTGAAAAGTGAAGTTCATATGCCTAGAGGCACAGACAGGGGGACCCGTCCCATTGCAAGCCTGCCCTCCATGTTCTGGAATGTCCACCCACCCCCCCACTCCCCCCATGTCCTCAGGACTCCTCCTCCACTTGATAGGTACCAGGCTGAATATTAGATTTGTGTTTTGTTTGGAGGGGACACTGAGTGGGGGCCTCATATGTTGGCCTTCCTGGTAAAAATGATTGCATTTTGCAGGACTGATGTTAATGGTATCATATGGCCAGGGTCTGGGACACTGAATCCAGCCATTGCCCGTGCCCTCCATGTCCTTAGCTCTGTTCCTCAGTTCTCTGTTCAACCTGGGCTGAGTCCCTCTCCCACTCTGGGCCTGCATGTCCCCCTTCTAGAATGGTTGAAACTGCAAGCGCCTGGCTGACTGGGTGCTGGAAATTAGCACATGGTGATTAATAAGCCCTTCCAGAACTCTCTTTCAGGGGAAGTCAGATGAGACCATGAATGAGACACACACACAAGCTTCCCTTCCTCTCCACCACTCACTCCGCCATGGCATCAATGTACTAGGCATTTGCTGGGTACTTAGCACCCACTGAGCTGTGTCCCAGCGTCCAGAAGGGGTAAAGCTGTAAAAGCATCCCTGGAATTCCTCTGCAGCTTCTCTTCCTTTCAGAGATAGTAGAGAGCAAGGCACTATGATCTGGAGCTCAGGAAGCCAAGTGTGTATGTGGTGGTGGTGGTAGGGGAAAGATAAGTAGTTGGCCGGACCCATGAGGCGCCCATTCTTGTCCTTGCCTGCCCCCAGGGTGCCACGGTGTCGCTCTCAGAGACTGTGCAGAAATGGCGAGAATATCGACGCCAGTGCCAGCGCTTCCTGACCGAGGCTCCTCCCCCAGCCACAGGTGAGTCCACGTGCAGCCCTCACCTGCATGGCTCCTCCCATCACCTATTCCTTGGAGGCTTTGAAATCCCCCCAAGTTCATGGTTAGGCAGCATGTGTCCCTCTGGGATGCCACATGGGCTTATACCTCCAATCCTTTGTCCAGTGTGTTCCCTCACCTGTATCTTCCCACCCCCTTCCCACTGTGGAAGACTCTCAGGGTCTTCAGGGTCCAGTACAGGTACCACCTTTTCCAGGAAAAGAGCACAGGATTGGCAGGTTCTCCTGGGTTCAAACCTCTGACTCTGAAATCATAACACGGTGACCTGAGAAGAAGGATATTTCAACCTCATGAGCCACCACTTCCCCTCACCTGTGAGATATGCTTAATAGGCCTGTCAAGACCATCTTTTGAGCTATTTCTTACTATGCTCGTATCTCCATGACATACACTACTGATCCCCACAAAGCCTTGTGGGCCTGGGATTCCCCCGCCCCCATTTTACATTTGAGGAAAAAGAGATAATGGACTTCCTTGCTGGGCACCTGCTGGGTGGGGAAAGTGCTGGACTTAAAGGAAGCACCCCACAGACATTAGCAGGTTTCTCCCTGCCAGTCCCCTTGGTAGGTGGAGAGAAGACCCAGAACCGGGACCCAGAGACTGTTTTCCCTGCCTCCAGGCCTTTTCTGCAATCGCACTTTTGACGATTATGCCTGCTGGCCAGATGGGCTGCCAGGCTCCTTTGTGAATGTCAGCTGCCCCTGGTACCTGCCCTGGGCCAGCAACGGTGAGTACTCCCACCCTTGGACAACCCTTCCTTCCCTTGTACCCAGGAGGCCCCGGGATGGGGAGTGATGTCAGGGGAGGCTGCTTTCTTTCATCTGAGACACAGTCCCAGAGGCCTAATCAGTGGTCTGCCTGTCTTTCCTTGTGGGGGTGTGGGTGGGGGTCAGTGGGTGGAGACCAGGTGCAAGCTGGGCCTGAGGTCTATACTAACAGATGGCGTAGGGCAGGGAGCGTGTAGGATCTGACTTAAGAGAGAAATGTGCTCCCCCATTTAGTAGTCAGGAAAGGAGCCAAATGGGAACAGATGCTGGGGTGTGGGGGGGTGGGGTGGATGGAGTTCAGGGCACTGGTGGTTTGTCCCTCAGCCTCCCCCCATGCCACTCCTGCCTGCAGGAGGCACTTTGTGCTCAGAAAGGTGCCATTGTGTAGATGAGAGGTCGAGGAGAGCAGGGACCTGCAGAGGCTGCAGGGAACTCCCACTGAGGGGAGTAAATGTGTCCTGGCCCTACCCCTCTCTCCCAGGTGCCTGAGAGGCTGGCATGAGACCAGCACCCTGACTCAAGGAGCTCACAGTCTCAGTAAGAGAAAAGATACTTTCACAATCATCATACCTATATGGATTGAGTACCTGCTATGTGCCCAGTCTGCCCGAAGAGCAGAATTTAATGCTTGTTGGACAGATGAGGAAACTGAGGACCCAGAAAGTTCAAGTCATTTGCTCCAGATGACATAGTAAATGTCAGAGCCAGGATTTGAATCCAACCTGTGCTCTTCACCTCGGTGCCTTGAAGGGACCTGAGTCTAAACCAAAACCAGCCAAGAAGCAAATATAAATGAGGTCACACTGTAGGAGCCAAGGGATCTTCCTGGAGAAGCTGGCCCTTTAAGGCACCTGGCATGAGCTTCACCTCAGAACGCAGAACTGAGGTCAGAAGAAGCCCAGGCAGGACTCGGACGGAGGCTCTCTCCTTCTGTGCCCTCCCAGGACACCCACCACACCCCGAGATGCACAGGGAGACCCAGGGCCTGGACAGAGTCGGGCACCTGGGTAAGCTACAGAGAGAGTGAATCGATGCCCTTCACGCAGCATGTGCGTGGCCTGTTGTTGGCACTTTACATACATGCATTCATGGAATCCTGACAACAACCCCGTGAGGCAAGGGCTCTGATTATCTTCCCATTTTACAGATGAGGAAACTGACTCACAGAGATGCTAAGTAACTTTTCCAAGCTCACACAGCTCGTGAACAGCAGACCTTGCCATCAGTCCAGGAGTCAGTGTATTTAATTGCTGCACCAGACTTTCTTAAGGGTGCATGTGTGTGTGTGTGTGTGTGTGTGTGTGTGTGTGTGTGTTCCTGTGCATGTGGCTGTAGGCATGGAGACGAGTAGTGGCCTGGGCTTCTCACTTGACTGGGCACCCCCTGAGGCGGGGCAGTGATGCCTGCCTTCTCCCTATAGACAAAAAATTGTGCCCTGTGATCTAATGATTCTGCTTGTGATATTCTGGGTGGCTGTGTGAGTTTGGGTAAGTTACAAGACCTCTCTGTGCCTCAACTTGCTCACCTGGGAGATGGGATACAGCCAGGGGGTGGGGATGTTGGGCAGCTTCCAAGTCCTTGAAAAATAGTAGCTGTTAAATTTTTTTTTTATCCATCCTACACACCTCCCCCTACTCTCTCAATACCCACACTTCCCCTGCCTCCAAAGATTTGGGTCTGGCTGCTTGGCCAGCCTGGGCTGTGCCTCTAGACCCCAGGGAGCCAGGAGCAGGACAGGTCCTATCACTCAGCACTAAGCCGCCCCAAGCTCTGCCGCTCGAGGCCCCATCCATCACCTTTAATTTTATTTGAGCAGGAAATAGGTCCTGGTGGTGCCCGTTTATGAGTGAACACGATTTTATTGCTTTCTCCATGAAGATAACAGCCACTGCACAGGCCCCCTGCCAGCCTCCACCCTCCTCCCCTGACTCACAGGTTAATTCACTCCCTTTTTTGACACTTTGAATCACCAACTCTGCCTCCCTCTCCTCTCTCCCTGACTTAAGGGCCCGCAGAGACACCCACCCTGGGCTCCTGCAGCATAATCACTGTCTCTGACCTGTCCTGGCAGTCCCCTTAGCAGAGGCTGGCACCAGCCCTGAGCCGCCCCCAAGGCCTGCAGGAGCAAAAAGGGGGCCGTTCTGGAATGTTCTTGGGCTGATCAAGGGAATAAGTGCTGTGGAGAAACTTCACAGTGTGAGTTGAGAGTAGAGAGAAGATAGGCGCATTCTCTGGTGGAGTCCCTGCAAAAAAAAAAAAAAAAAAAAAGACATACTGGGAATTTGAAGAGGATTTAAGGGAGGAACCCCTTGCAGAGGCTGAACATCATTAAGAGGCCAATAGGTACATAAAGCACCAAGGATTCACAGTGGGAAACCTTAGCATCCTACTGTTCCAGGTGGGGCAGGAATGAGGCTCCAGGGTCCCCATGATAGTGGGAGGTCATAGTGATGGAGAGGGTACCTAACAGGGCTCTGGTCCCAGAAGGATGACACCACCGCCAGAACCTCAGAATCAAGGCTGGAAAGGAGCAGAGAGAAATATTTCGGCCTTTCTCTCCTACCTTCCTACCTCCGTCAGGACCTCCCGTTGGCCAAATCTAATAGAAGGCAGAGAGCTCAAATAAATTCAAAACAACTTACTGAACCCCTAGGGTTAGGCCTGTGTCAAGGGTCAGGGGTACCAATGAGACCTCTTTTATTTGAAGGGATCAGCCCAGGGTCCAGGGAGCAGTGCTGACAAAATCAGAGTCATCTCCTCTGCCTGGGCTGTGGCATCAGGAAGGTGTCAAGAGACAGATGACCTAGGGACCAGGCCTGAGAGAACAGGCAGCTGGAGAAGGGGAAAGGAGGGTCCTCTGGGGACCTCCAGGACCACCAGACACCATTTTCAAGATCGGACCTCAGGCCTCAGAGCTATACAGTGTCCCTGAGAAGTCAGCCAAGCGCTTGAATTCTGGCCCCTCTAATTCAGAATTTGGGACTCTGGTTGAGGTTGGGAGGGTGGAGCAGATGAGTCAAGGGAGACGCCTGGTGTCAAGATTTCCTCTGGAAGCCAGAGTCTTGAGTGGTGTCAGAGAGCCTGAGCAGCTGCCGCTGCCCAGGGGCCTTTACCCACAAACATCTGATCTGCTTGTTGCTCATCATTCCAATCTCTTTAGCTGCACCCCCTCCTGATCCCTACCTGTTTGTTATCTTAGTGCTAATTATACGAGAGTCATAAAATGCTTTTAAAATAGCCTATAACTCACAATTCTTGGAAACTCTGACAGGTGCCTCCCTTGAGTAATGCTGCAGCCAGGAGCTTTCATGTGCCTGTGTTGCTGGGGGAGACTGAAACCCAGCCCAATCCTGGAGGAGTTCTGGCTGAGCTGGCGTCTAGAGTGCCACCTCCCCAGTGAAGGGGTGCCCCTTTGAGAGACGAGGGTGGGAGTAGCAAAGGACTTCCACTGGTGACCTTATTTTGAAGACTTGTGATGCTCCAGGCACTTCACACGCTTTATCTCCTAATCCTCACACCACAGACCTGGGAAGCCGTTATGGTTCCCATTTTACAGACGAGGAAACTAAGGCCAGAAAGTTATTCTACAGTCCTATTGCTGGCTGCGGGCAGAACCAGAATTCGAACTTGAGTTCCTTCTCCTGGGCCATGATGGATACATTGCCCTTCATCCCTTGCCCCAGCTCAAAACCTTCAGTTCCAGCCCTGCCTTTGACCTTCACCCCCCCACCCCTCACAGGGAAGGCCTGTGTCAAACCTCTTCCAATCTCAGCTTCTCGGCCTGTAAGATGGGGGCCCAGGAATCCCTGCCGCCTGCCGTGGTTGCCAGGGTGCAGGAGTTAATGGATTCATGAGCTGCTCTCCACCGCCCTGAGTGCCTGTGTCCACGTGGAAGGGCGGCTGTTAGCTTGATTACAGACGCCGCTGCGGTTTCCGGGAGGGGAAGTGTTTAATTGGGGGCTTTATTTGCAGCACCAGGGTCTGACTTAATGAAATATTCCTGGGCCTCCTGGCATGCAGCCGGCTGCCTCCCTGTGTTGACAAGACCTGAGCCAAGGCCAGAGCTGTGAGTTACCAGCAGCTCCTGGGCTCGATAAAGCTGGACTGAGAAGCAGGGCTGTGCCGGGACCACCCCACCCCCTGCCAAGATAGGCATCTGGGGACCAGAGGCCAGCCAGGAACCAGCCCTGGCTTTTAATATTTGCTGCTAACGAAGGATAATTGACAGACACATGCACACAGGCTCCTGAGCTTCTCAGGGATGCAGTGATCCCTTAAAACATGCCTATAACACACACACATCTGTGCACCCACCACCTCCCCACCCTCACGGCGGGCCTGGGAGTCGTGCAGGCTGCCAGGGGTCCGCTCTGGCAAGAACCGCTGTGGAGAGGGCCCCGAGTGCCCACAAGGCCAAGTCCAGAGGAAGGGCAGTGGGAAACGGCACATGGCCATTGTCGATGCCAGCCAGTTTGCTCACTCTTGGTCGCTGGAGGCAACGATCTGGGGATTTGAAACCTGTCTCTCTACTTCCTAGTTAGATGTTCTTGGTCAAGACACTTGGCTTCTCTGAGGCTCTGTAGAGTGGGATTAACCGGGCCTACCTTGTAAGGTGGTGATGCTCAATGGTGGGTGCTGTTACGGTCACACTGCTCCGGGCTGAGCTGGGAGTCACTGGGCTGTTTGATTATGTGTGTCCCATCACTGTGTCCTCTCTGTCCCCCCCTGTTCTGTCCACTTCCTCCCACTGAACATGGGCTTCCAGAGAAGTCTCTGGCATCAGGCTTACTGCCTGTGGAGTCAGTCCAAATCCCCTTCACCGCTCTCGGGTTATCTGCCACTGAAGACTGGGTTTGGCCTTGTCTCAGAAGACTCAACTCCTGGTGAAGAATTCCAGGCACTCCTGCAAGCAGATAAGAGAGGCATTTGGGGACCTGAGAGGAGCCCTTCAAGTGGTGAAAATGAGATCATGTACCCCATCCCCTTTCTGTACCCTTATCCTTGCCAGATTTTGTTCATAAACGCACTGGGCGTATTGGACAGCCTATTTCAATGGTCAGAAGTCTGGCCAGTGGATTTTCAGGGTTTTCTGTTTCTCTTCCAGGTGAAGTCTCTTCTCTTCCTTTTCTTTTTTTTTTTTTTTCATTGAGGTAACATTGATTTGCAACACTGTTCTGCTTCAGATACACAGCTTCACAGCTTGACATTTTATAGATGCCACCCCCACCCCCAGGGAAGTCTCTTCAAGTGCAGGATCTTCTAGAAATTATGATGCTGCAAGATGACTTGCCCCCATGGTTTTGTCAGTCAGTTTTGTCTCCTGAAAGAGGCCTGCTTTAGAGTTTGCTTATGAAAGGGAGCTGGAGAAACGAGAAGAGCCGAGAGGGAAGTTTGCTGGGTGCTTGGGACTCAGCTGAGTCAGGGTGCAGTCCCATGATAAGAAGAACACTGTCACCTGACCCTACAGTACAGGTCTCCCTGCACCTAACAGCTACCATCCACGGGTGGGCCCAAGGTTTGTGAACTGTGAAATAGAGCTGGTCCTAGGTGGTAGGTCCCTGGGGGCCCGGGGGCTGTCACCACTACCCAGCACATAGTGAACAAGCCTCTCCAGACACAGTTCGTACTCCTATCTCTCCACCTGGAAACTTCTGACCCACCACTGCCAACCAGGATCTCTGTGGTATCCCCATTCTCCCCACTCCCTCACAGGGCACCTTCCTCCCACAGCTGGGGAAGAATCTTTTAGTCCTTCAGAGTGTTTCTTTCTTTTAAAATTCACCCTGGCTTTAGCTTCCCTCCTAGACCCTCTTTGCTGAACCTCCCCTCAGCTTTTGTCCCTGCTTCCTGGCCTGGGGTCAGTCTCCTGCAGGGAGGTAGTGAGGCACTCGCTCCCAGACGCAAGTCAGCCCTGTCCTCTCTGGAGGCCTCGCAGCAAACTTGGGACCAGCAGCCACTGCTCTCCGGAGGGGGTGGGCAGTGAGGGGGGCCTCAGCACCCAGATGAGAGGGGCACAGCATCCCACCCCAGCTCACCTGGCTTTGTTTTACTTTCGTTCATTCATGTTTATTCTATTTCTTTCTGAGGACTTTTTATATTTTTCTTTGAGTCTTGAGTCCCTGGAGTCAGAAACTATGCTTCCTTCTTCAAACTGGGGCTTCTTGAGAGCCGGGTTTGGATTTCTCCCTCTTCTCAGACTGGAAGGTCTCCAAGAGCCACCTCCATCACCAACAACCGAATCAGAGTCAAAGGGAGGGCAGAATCTTCCCCGTTGAATGAAGTCTCTCAGGACTGTGTCTCTACCATAGACTGTGTATTTCTTTTTAGATCAGGTGGTCTTGAAGATAGGAATGTGTCTTCTCACTCAGACTGCGGCTCCCTGAGGACAGGGCTGTGTCCCCTCAGACTGGGGCTCCCCGAGGACAGGGCTGTGTCCCCTCAGACTGGGGCTCCCCGAGGACAGGGCTGTGTCCCCTCAGACTGGGCTCCCTGAGGACAGGGCTGTGTCCCCTCAGACTGGGGCTCCCTGAGGACAGG
>RJWH01007418.1:0-40488 GCA_004363575.1 Solenodon paradoxus | reverse complement strand
GAGGGGTGACAATTAGAAAAGGTTTGGAACTGGGGAAGAACAGGATGAGGACAGTTGGGGAAGGGGCTCTGTGAGGAGCTTGATGGATGGGGTGGGCTGGGCCAGGCAGCTGTGGGAGAAAGAAGACTGGTTTTAGAAACTTCAGAGGCCACTGGAGGAGGCTTCATGAGACTTCCTCGTGGAAAGGGCCACCTGAGTTCCCAACCAAACCCAATGCAGCATGTGAGATTAGGGGCAGGCTAGAGGAGAATCCAGGAAAAGACTGGTGAGAACAGCCTCAACCCAGACTCCAGTGTGGGTCCCTGCAGAACCAGAGATGAAAATTTCCTGTGACTCCCCAAACCCTCAGCCAGCACAGCAAGTCCTAAATTGGTAGCAGAAAGGAGTGAATTTTCCTGATGTCTAAAGAGAGAAATGAATAGGGCTTGAGAGAAGGTAAATTTGGGTTTGAGAGTGGAAAACTCTGAAACTAGGACCAAAGCCTCAGCCATTCTGGTCCCATCTTCCCTCAAGCTGGGGACCAAGGGAGGAAGAGTCATAAAGGTGGAAGATGCCATCTGTCCCAAAGGTGAGTTCCCTTGCTGGGAGGAGAGGCCTGGGTGGCCCTTCTCTGAGGCCAGGCTTTGGGGGTGGAGATATTAAGGTAGAACAGGTTCTGTCCAGATGGATCCAGAAGCCTGGGAAATGGCATCTGCATTGGTACTCCTTGGGCCTCCCAGTGAGTGGAAGAAAAGGACTGAGAGGCCAGGGACACAGGTCAGCCACTTTTCTGTCTTTCTCCACCAATATCATCATTTGCAAGTTTCCTCCCAGTGTGTGGGAGCCTCTCTCCACTCACACACACTCTCACTCACGGGTGGTCCCCATAGACGGTTCTGAAGCTTCAACCATTTCCTATAAGTAACCTCTCCATCCTAAATACTCCTTTCTTCCCTAGATAGCTCAAGGTCTATGTCCACTGTCTTTCATAAATCTCTACCATCCTTCAACCCAGACCCTGGACAGGATAGGGCCCCCCAAACTCTATGCCCACCCCACCAGGGCCCCAAGTCTGGCTAGACTCCAGACCTCATGGTGGTGAAGCTCTTTGTTCTCCAGCAGCCTCAATGCACCCCCTCCTTTTTTTTTTAACTGGAATTTCTCCCATAAAAGAGGGGAAGGAGCTTCAGAACTTCAAGGTTTTTGTTGTTTTTCTCTTCTTTCCTTCTGGGGAATATGGAGAAAACAGAGTGGGTTGTGGGAGGGAAATCAACTGATGCTTAATTTTCAGAGATGGCAATCTGGGCATTGAATAAGCAGCACACCAGCCTTATTTCTCTCCTCCTTCTCCCTAGCCTGGTGTCCAAGCTACAGCCAGCTCCCAAATGTGTATATCAAGCTTGCACCCTTAGCTGCAAATGCTGCTAACTTAACATCTCTGCTGCATCTCCAATACAGTGGACCAGGGATTCCACCTCAACTTCAGAATGACACAGACATCTGCCTCCTCATTTCTCTAGTATTTTCCTGGGGGATGTCTGAGTGGAGCAAGATGAGCATATAAATTAAGTGTGTATATAAAGAGATAAATAGACCAGCAGAGATCTTTATTTGCATGTAAAGAATTTCAGCAGTGCACTGAGTACCTTCACGAACACAGTTGGTTGTGCCCACAAGGGCATGTGCTGGAGCAGTGCAAGCAGCCTGAATGCAGTGTCCCCAAACCACAAGCCAGGCAAGCACACCAGCCCCTCCCCATGCTTCCAGAGAAGGTATATTAAATATTCCCTTTATAGCTGGAAGTCTTTTAAAAGAAGAATTTCAGAATGAAACTTAGCTGGGAACTCCTGCTCAAGAGGAAACTGAGAGCAGAGTGGCTCCCGCAGTCTCACCGGTGCAAGTGTCCTTGTGCAAAAAGCCTACAGCAGAGCCGAGCTTCCCAAAGGGGTTAAGAAGTCAGTTTCCAATTTCCTTTTGTATAATGAAATGCTCCGTCTTTCCTTCCAGCTCAGCAAGAGATGGAGGAACCTCATTCCTTTTCACTTCTCTTGATTTTGTCTGAACTTCATCCGTAGTCCAACCCCAACGCCCCATCCACGAAGCCCGGCGGGGCGAGGTGTGGCGGCGCGGTGGCGGGGTGAGGGCCGGCCCAGGGTTTCAGCGCTCGGCTTTCTAGGGCGGGATCGCCTCGGAGATGTAATTACTACGTTACCACTGGTGCGTATTCTCCTGGAGTGTTTAATTTGATTTTATTTGTGTCTCAGCGAGGTCCACATTTTTTTCGGGGGAGGAGGGAAAAGCGACCCCAGGCTTAAAGTTAATTAACCCACAAGGCTTTACTCTGCTGCCCGCCCGCCCCCAGGCTCTGACATCGCGGCCTTCCTCCCTCCCCGCTCCCGGCGCGCCCCAGTCCTGGAGACGGCAGTTTCTGACGCTGAAGGTTTGGGAAACCTAGCAAAAGAGTGGGAAATCGTCCAGAGCTTGAGGACACATCTCCAGTTGCTTTTAATGCCCTTAGTCCTGAACTTTCCCATCCAGCATTCTCACTCCCCCAAGTCTTTTAGGGGGCAAGGGGGTGCTACATTTTCTTAGGGCTAATTCTTGACGAATGGGACTTTGATTCCTCTCTTTCCTCTCCTCGCTAAATTTTGGCCACCCTGCACCCTTAATAAATGAAATTGTAAAATTGCCGGGTTAATTAAATCTATATCTCATTGCAATAGGAATAGTTAATGCCCTTATATAAACCTGGAAAAGAACATACTATTAATTTTATTTATTGCTGGGTTGCTTTGTACGGAGAACCTTTCCAGCCTCCTGCCCCTACTCCCAAAGTCTGGGGGACTTGTTTGGGGGCTCTGGCTGGGAGAAGATGTATCTGGTACTGGACTAGAGCATTGCTGGAGCCGAGAGGAAGCCGCTGGAATGGGGCGGACGGACGTTTTGGGTCCTTTGTTTCTCCAGGCATCCCCACAGATCCCAGTCCACCTCATCCCCGTTTCTCCCCCAAGCAAACTGATACTTCACCAGAGTGAAGCCAGGGCCTCCACATCATGTCTACAAACCACTGGAAAGCGGTAGAACTGGCCACCCACCTACCCTTCACTAGCTGGGCTCAGGCAGACACTGGGCCAAGGTCACAGGACCCAGTCTAGACTGGCCAGGCCATGTTTGCTTTCCTCTTTTTACCTTGACCTTGGACTCAGAATCAGGAAAGCCAGTTCCCTGAGCCAAGGGCCAGCTCCCAGCAGACCCCACCTTCCCCCAGGCTCATCCTTCCTTACTTCATCACCATCTCCCTCAACACACACTCAAGCTAGCCTTCCTGTTTCAAACTTTTCTGCTGTGTATTTCCTCCTATTGTCTGTCCAGCCTGAAGCTTGCTCTCTAAACTCCGAGATAACCCTTCTGGTTGAAGATCCCACTGATAAGAATTCAATTTCTTATCCTAACTCACCAATGCCAGGGCAGTCTCCACGTCAAACACCACCTTTTGCCTACAGGGAGAAAAGGAGGCAAGCCTGGGGCCAGATCTCTTTGCAGACCTGTCCATTTGCCCTCCAGGATTCCAGGGTCCAGGGGGGCCAGCTACTGGGGGCTACTGTGTAGCCTTTGCACTGTCTGTTCGGGAGCGCCCAGCATTTAAAATCTGCAGCAGAGGCAAGAAAGAGGGAGATGCTGCAGCCCCTCTCCTCTTTTTTTTCTCTCTCTCTCTTTATTACCCCTTCTCCTCAGGGAGGCCCTGTTTGGTTAAAAGGGAACTTGGCTCAATTCCACAGAGATGCACCCTGGAAGGGGGTGACTGTACTGAGGTGCCAAACTAGGCATAGGAAGTGGCACAAGGGAGGCCGTTGGGAGGGAAGAGAGGGCTTTTGAAAAAAATCAATAAGTCGGTGTTAATTTTTCTTTGAAAATAGGGCAATATGTAAACACACTACACTGAAAGGGAGTGACCCCAAGAAAGCTGAGTAAACTGAAGTGGGGGTGTTCAGCTGGGAGCTGCAAGGATACCAGCTCTGCCCAGACCTGCGGGTCCCCATTCCTGGCCCAGCCTAGGCCGCTGCGGGGCTGGAGATAGGCAGAGCGCGGTTGAGGTCGGGCCTCTTGGCCTCCTGGATTCTCCCAGAGTAGCGCCTGGAAACGTCCCTCTAATCCGGGCAAAGGACATAGCCTCTGCCTTATTCCACGTAATCTTTTGTATACAGATTTGAGAATGTGTGTTCTGGTTCACATCCAGGACGTTTTAGCTTTCCTAGATGGAGTCCTATCCCTATGCGCCACCTCCTCCCTTCTTTGAAAAAATCTCTGAGTCTTTTCATTTCTATTACATATTGATATATCAGTCCAGTCTATAGCCTCAACTTCCCTCCTTCCATGTTTTCTTCATTTTTTTTCACTGTGAGCATTGCCCCCCGCCGTGTGATGATGCTTGTGTTTGGGGGGCTGTCACATCCTCTAGCTCTTGCTATGACGCTTGAGTAAGACCTGCGGGCAAGAAACTGCTGAGAGGGTCCCTCTCAGACACCTGGAACTAGGGGCAAGTGGTCGAAAAATCGGAAATGGAAACACAACCCAGGCATTCAAGTCTCACAGCGCTGGTCGCTTAGGGTTCTTTCCTGTCGTGAGGTGGGGGGCGTCTGCAGGGCCGGGACTAGTGCTCCTCCACGCCCTGCCGCGAGCTTCCTCCTGCTCTCTAGTTTATTTATTAAGAACAAATATTTGGTTTCTCCCCCATCCTTAGCTCTAAGACCCATGCCAGACACTTGGGCAGTCACTGCGACCTGTTTTGGGGCGGCGGACAGTTTCCGCCGTACAAATCATAAGCCTAGATAGAGGTGCCCGGGACTAGTCCCCCGGCAAGCCAGACCCCTTTGCGTCGGCCAAATTCAGCCTCCCCCTCCTTTTTTATCCTCCCCTTGGAAGGCCTGGGGGCGTTGCCCTGTCCCTTTAAATCTCCCAGTTCCCTCCTCTTTGCCCCTCCTGAGAGCCAATCAGCAGAGACCTTTTCCTTTACACCCCGCCCCACCTCAAGGGGTGGGAACCCCTGGAGACGCGGCCCGGGAGTCACGTGCGCCAATCGTGTCACGTGGGTGCCGGAGGGGAGCCAAGGGGAGGAAGGCGGGAGCCGGCGGATTTCTTAATGAAGTGTCTCCGCATGCGTAGAAGGAATGTGGGGAGGGAGGTGGAAGCCCCAAGAGGAGGGGAGGGGTGTAGAGGGAAAGGAGGAGGGGTGGGGGAGGGGAAAGGGGAGCTAGGTGTCTCCCTAGCTCACTGCCTCTGGCAAGTGGAGTTTTTAAAAAGCTCGAGCAGATCATGTCATGACGACTTCGCTGCTCCTGCATCCTCGCTGGCCGGAGAGCCTTATGTACGTCTATGAGGACAGCGCGGCTGAGAGCGGCAGCGGCGGCGGCGCAGGAGGAGGCGGCGGCGGCGCAGGCGGAGCGGGGGTCGGCTGCAGCGGAACGAGCCCCGGCAAAGCGCCCAGCATGGACGGGCTGGGCAGCAGCTGCCCGGCCAGCCACTGCCGCGACCTGCTTCCGCACCCGGTGCTGGGCCGCCCGCCGGCTCCCCTGGGCGCCCCTCAGGGCGCCGTCTACACGGACATCCCAGCCCCAGAGGCGGCTCGCCAGTGTGCCCCGCCACCGGCGCCCCCCACCTCGTCCAGCGCCACCCTGGGCTACGGTTACCCGTTTGGTGGCAGCTACTACGGCTGCCGCCTATCGCACAACGTGAACCTGCAGCAAAAGCCCTGCGCCTACCACCCGGGCGACAAGTACCCGGAGCCGTCGGGCGCCCTCCCGGGTGATGACCTGTCTTCCAGAGCCAAGGAATTCGCCTTCTACCCCAGCTTCGCCAGCTCCTACCAGGCGATGCCCAGCTACCTGGACGTGTCGGTGGTGCCAGGGATCAGCGGGCACCCGGAGCCGCGTCACGACGCGCTCATTCCCGTCGAAGGCTACCAGCACTGGGCACTCTCCAACGGCTGGGACAGTCAGGTGTACTGCTCCAAGGAGCAGTCGCAGTCCGCCCACCTCTGGAAGTCTCCCTTTCCAGGTAAGGAAAGGGCCCTAGCCCGCCGCCGCCGGCGACCCCTCCCCGCCCCGCCTGCCCCGGGGCTCCGCACCCCAGCCACCCCCGCCGTCTGGCCCCGGCGCGCCGGCTCCTCTGGGCTGCCTATGGAGCCGGCCGGGCGAGCTGCGCTGAGGAATGCGCCGGGGAAGAAATCTGCTCCGACACGTTCCTCGGAGCTGCCCGGCGGAGAGTGAAGCAATAACAGGCGCCCGAGCGCCGGGCCGCCGGCTCGGCTCAGGTCGGGAGCTCGCCTCCTCCTCCCCCAGTCAGCTCCCGTCTCACGCTTGGTTCTTGGCCCCCAAACCCGCTTCCGGCCAGGAATGGAGGTGAGGTGGATCTCCGGTGCCTTGAAATCCTCAATGACCAGGACAAACACTTCAACCCACTGAATAATGGTGGGGGCGGGTGGGGGGGGAGCGGGGGGGGGGCGGGAATAAGATCCCCCAAACATGTTCTTTGCCTGAATTTTCAAGATCATTCACTTTTTTTAAAATTGGGGTCTAATTTGTCGGGGTCTACAGAAATGTAGGCTGTTTTCTTTTCTTGGCTAATTTTTAAAATTCAGCTACAAATTTTCAGATTGTTAAAAGAACAGAAGAGCTAAACAGCACTTGAGAGGATTTTGGGGGAACAAGGGAGTTCGGATCTCTTTCTTGGAATATACAATTTTTGAGCCCAAATCCTGTGAGTGTTTCCACTATCAATGCCCCCAAATATAGAGGGGAAAGAAAGCTATCTGTGCCTCAGACAGAGAAAAAGGGAAGTGAAGATGAGAGGCTGGGGTAGAAAGACCTGTTTTGCTGGGCTTTGGGGTCCCGGTCCAGGCCCAGACTGGGACCCCCTCCATCTTGTCTGGCTGTATATGGGGCTGGAGGGAGAAGGCATCAATGTCCTTCCTGTTCCCTTTCTATTGAGGCTCTTTCTAAACATGAGCGAATCCTGCAACCCACACCACTCCCAGGGAGGGATAGGTCAGTCCCAGATTTCTCAAAACCACATCAGGAGCTTTGAATTCAGCACTGTTCTGAGAAATCAGGATTGGGGTCTATGGAATTTAGAGCTTGAGTCTACTCTGGCTATAAGAAAAGCTTAATATGAGAGGGTGGCTCCCTTTTAAATGCCTACAGGGAATCTGGAGGGCCCAGAACAGCCATAGATATATATATATATGTAGACTCCCCGGAAGCCACCCAGCTACACAGGTGGGCCCAGGGACATTTTTATTGGAAAGTATAGACTTGAAGACTTTTTCAGGGTGGGCCTGAAATTCCTCTGCATCCGGGATTGGGAGCAGATGGCAAAAAAATCCTGATGATGTTAGAAAGTGTAGCACACAACATTCTTATAAATATTATGAGATGATTTAATATAACACAACTAAACACCAGAGTGGGACCTAAACTAGGCACTCCACTTCTGGCTGCCAGAATGTTTAAGAATGATAGGATTCTAGTACATGTTATCAGGTGTTACCTACTCTGCACCAGCTATAATATTTTTATATACTGATTTCTATTATGAACTCCCTAATATTAAAGCATAATAATGCATTTCTAGAACATAGGCAGTTCACATTATGTATACATAATGTATTATAGACAGATGACCCTTTAGTTCCCCATGTCACCTAAATGGAAAGCTCCTTAGGAGATGAATCCAGAAGGAATTTCTGGAGCAAGGGAGTTCATTGATCATGCCTAGGGTTGAGAAGGTAGGGGAGCAGATGCCATCAGGCCCACTGTGGGCAAAGGTACAGGTGTACAGATCTGGTCTATGGGTTTAGTGTGAAAAGACTGAAGAGAGGGAGCTGCTCTTGAATGTGCATGTGGAATAGAGGGAAGGTTGGGAAGAAGCTCAGAAATATCTTTGAGCGAAAGAAACATCTTAAAGATTCTGGGAGTGGTGGGGAGTGCTAAAAATAAACATTTTTTTCATCACAGTCTCCTAGAGAAAAATATCTTTGAAATAAAAAAAAAAACAGCCCAATTGAGATTTACTACACTTGCAAATTACAGCATGGAAATGGATATAAACCCCATTGTGTCTCAGCAGCTATGTGCTCACTCTCTCCCTTTGTCAAAATAGAATCAGGCTGGTATATCTCAGTTAAGTGCGGAGATTCAGGTTAGAGCCAGATGAAACAGAAATTATCTTCAGACATCCTCCATCTTTCTACCCACACAGAGATCTTTTAGAAGTAGTGAGATTTCCAGATAACTCTGTCTATGCAATTGTGGTTTGTTCGGCAGCATCTAGGCATAAACACTGCTGTCTCTCTTCAGTGCCTCTGGCTCTGAGAAACCTCATACAGGGTAGTCTGGGCTGATGTAGGAGATGGAGGCAATTGTTCAGAAAGATCCAGATAATTAGGGCCAAGATATGTTGTGGCTTCTTCCTTCCCCCAATTATACAGACCCTTACTTCATTGCTGTTTTGTTTACTATTACTTCTATAGTGAGTGCAGTTTTGCTTTGTTTTTTAACAGAAAGATTCCAAGACAGAACCAGAGGAAAGGTGTGGTAAGGGAGGCAGGGAGAGGTGGAGACACACAGAGACAGACTTGGGAGGAGAGAGCAATGGAGAGAAAGAAATAGTGTGTCCTTTCTTTGAGTCATGTTAGTAGTACTTACTAACAAGTCTTTGGATTTTGGTTGAGAAGAGCAAATAGGATTTGCAGTTGAATAAGATGCTCTTCAGAGCCCGAGCCCTGTTGTGGGGCTGTCTGGTTAAGAGTAAGAAGGTAGTAGGAACCTGTGTACAGGAATCCAAGAGAAAACTATAGTTGAACACTGATCTGAATTTTATTCGCTCCTCAAAGGTGTCTGCCAGGTTCCTAGGTATGAAGTGATTTGTGTCTGTATGTACTCTAGAAGGAGATTAGGGAAGGTTTGATTCTAAAATTAAGTCCCCACTTACTTTAGGTAATATAGACATAACTCCAGGTCTAAGCTTTCAGATTTTTCCACATCTATAGATTCTACTTCCTTTCCAGACAAAACTGCAGACAATGAAAGGGGGCTTTTTTGATAAGACAAAACTGAAGATACTTTGGTATGTTTCCAGGAGGCCAAAAACAAACAATTGTTTGGTCTGATTCATGAAAAACTTGACATCCTATAAAAAAAAATAGCTGGTTTACCCTGATTGTCTGTTTTTTAAAACTGACTTTTTTAGGGTTGTGTTGATTAAACCTTATTGGAAATTTAGAGTTAAAATTTTGGAAGCCCAAATCAGATAATTGTGATCATTTCTAGAAAGTGAGTTAAAAACAAAACCAAACCAGGGACAAGCATCTGATTAATTCAGAAACTAAAGCCCACCTTTATCTCACATTGCTTTCCAGAGAAAAGGTTTTTGGAAGTTGTACCAGGTAGCCTATTTCTATTTTAGAACTTACCGTGTCATTTTGTTGAATCAAAAAATCTGGGTTTAAAATATGGCTCTGTCACTTAGTCATTATATCCACTCTGAGCCTCAGATTTCTCATCTTGTAAAATGGGTTTAATAAAATAAGCCTGAAAAATTTTGAGGATTAAAAAAAATCATATTACAACTTGCTCTCTGTTTTACTCTTAACCCGGAATCATGAATTCCCAAGTCACACATCTATGAGTAAAATAACTTCAGGATTTGAGATTTTAGAAATTATATTGTACCAAAAACCTTTTGAACCCAAAGGATCTTCTTTGTTAAAGTGAAGCTATTTTATTTTTCAGATTAAAAAAAAAAAAAAAAAAGATCTTGGCCTATTCCTACCTAGGCAAAGAAATGTGACAAGCCCAACAATTTTCCCGAGAAATTGTCATCAAGAAGATAGTCAAACCAGATCATTGGGACCCCCTTTAGTTCCTGCTATCTTTGATTGGGACCTCGTCTCTCTCCATCTAGAATAGATATGGAGGGTCCCTGGGAGAGATCTGACCCAAAGGGAATGGGTGTAGGGAAGAATGGGATGAGATCAAATATCCCAGGAAGAACTTGGTGTCTTCATTCTGGACTGTCTCTGCACTTCCAAAGACCAGAAAGAATGAAAGGGAAACCCCAAATATTCAAGTCTCTTCACTAGCTCCTCCTTGAAGTAGTCATCTAACAATTAAATTTTTTAAACTGAAGTGTGAGTTATTCAGATAATCTCCCTAGTTCCCTACTTCCCCTTGAAAGCATTGCTACTGACATTTTATTGATAGAGTGAGGGGGAGTGAAGGGGGAGGCATAAGTGAGTATTATTTTAGTTCCTGTGAAGTTCTTTGAGCATAATGAAATGGAAACATTAGTTGTTGGAATGGCAAGGCATTTAGGATTTAGTGTTAAGGTTCCTGAATGGAAAAGAGACAATTTCCTTCAGCCCTGAAAGAATGGAGAGGAGATAGGACTGGGGTAGAATTTGCCTTGTTTCGATGAGTAGACATTTGTGGGAGCTTTGAATTCTTTTTAAGGGAGACTTATGTGAACAAGTGGCTTTAACCCAAGAAAGGTTCTCCTGGTGCCTTCTCTGGTGGGCAGACACTAGGGTGTGGACTCTGTACTTCCAGGTACTTGATCCCCTATATCTCAGGCCCAGGACCTCCCTTAACTATAGAGCTTAAGTGGCTCATGACATTGGACTCCAGGAATGGTGCACTGGCAGCACAATCTATTGTCACCTGAGCACTTCTCTTTTCTTCTATCTGTGGCTGCAGCCCTGAGATCCCTAGAGCAGAGCCAGTGACCAAGTCATGGAAGTCAGTGCCCACAGCGCTGTCCTGTCAGGCACACAGCAGAAGGCCTTCCCCTGACAATGGATCAGAATATAAGCTGATGTGTACCCAGGTGTTTTAACTGCAGGAAGGAGGGAACTTCCAGAATATTTGCAATCCTGAAGGCTGGCAGACCAGTATGCAATTTGGAGGACTCCCCATCTAAAGGTGCAAGGATTCTAATAAGGAGTTTTGTGGGAGCCATATTGGAGCCTGAGGCAAAAGGAAAAGTCAGGAGCACCCTGGCAGAGGAGTAGCAGTTAGGTCAATCTCCTCTGAAGAAGTGCAAGCCATATACCCCTGGGTCCAAGTGTCAGTCCTGGGTAGGGGTGAAGGGGTACAACCAGTGTGAACAACTAAATAAAAAGAAAAATAAAGTGCTTCTTCCTGCCTACCTGCCTGTTTAACTTCACTCCTGCCTGCAACTCTTCTTAAAAAAAAGGGGTGGGGTGGGGTGGGGTGGGCGGGAATCAATATGATTGGTCTCCTGTTTATTTAAACGTTTGATATTTTATTCTTTATGGATTTTTTTGCAGTTTGTAAAACACTGCATTAAAATAATATTTATTTTGATTACTAAGGTTTAAACGCTCCCTTCTTTAAATTTTTCATCAGAAACAGTACCCCCATGGCCTCATTTTAATCGTGGTCTTGCTAATAACAGAAGTGTAAAGGATTTGGAGCAATCGGTAGGTCATACCCTGTGAGTCCCTGCAGGAGCCTTGTCCCTTCGCAGCCGCCGCTGCCTCGGGGCTGCGATCCCACTCCAGTCCAACCAAGAGACTAACTTTCTCCTACCCACCTTCTCTCTTCCCCCAGACGTGGTTCCCCTGCAGCCCGAAGTGAGCAGCTACAGGCGCGGGCGCAAGAAACGCGTGCCCTACACCAAGGTGCAGCTGAAGGAGCTAGAGAAGGAGTATGCCGCTAGCAAGTTCATCACCAAAGAGAAGCGCCGGCGCATCTCGGCCACCACGAACCTCTCCGAGCGCCAAGTCACCATCTGGTTCCAGAACCGGCGGGTCAAAGAGAAAAAGGTGGTCAGCAAATCGAAAGCACCTCATCTCCACTCCACCTGACCGCCCACCCGGCAGTCCGCCCCGTCTATTTATGTCGCCGCTTTGTACCATAACCTAACCCACCGAAGGAACTCTTGGCTGGTGCAGACAAAATATTTAATGTTAACAAGAAAGAAGAACTGTGCTGCCGGGGAGGCAGAGCGGATGGGAGGGACGGCCCTGCAGCCCGCTCCTCCGATTCCATTCTCAACCCCCACCCTCATCTAATGGGACCTGCTGGGACTCTAGAGCTTTGGGGGGGGGGGGGTCTGGGTGGGCTGTGAGAGGAAGACTGGTGGTCTCCGCTCCCCATCGCCTTGGACCTCCTTTTCCAGAAAGCCGAGGTGGCTGCGAAGAGCCCAATCATTCCAACCAAAGCAGACTCGGGGAGCCTAAATGACCCCATTCTTGCCTCATCCTTTGCCCAGGCGGATAGATGACCCTTCTGAGGGGGCGGCCTCGGTGAAGGACCTGGCCAGCTCACAGTTTTTCTTCCACTTCTTCCTCCTTCTCCTGTCCCTCTGCACTCCTTAGTTAGGCAAAATCTCCCAAATAAGATTTTCTGTGCATATTTTTAAAGTCCCATTAATATAATGATAATTGTTAGGGGTCTGGCATTGTGATCATTGGAGTACAGACAGCTCCTAGGTTTCCTTTCTGTTGCAACAAATGCTGCAATTGGTCAAGGTGCCACCTACTCCCACCTCAACCAAGAAACTGAACTTCTTGGGGCAACTTTGCCCTCTGCCTCCTTTATTCTGCTCTTGTAGTCAACAGTCAGACATCCAAAAGTACAGACGCTCCAACCATGCTGCTAAATCAGTCTCTCTCTCTCTCTCTCTCTCTCTCTCTCTCAAGTCAGACACAGAAGCAGAATTTTTTTTTAGGGAAAAATCAAGCCTCTCTTCCAAGCGGATGAACAATGGCCCTCCCAACAGAGCCCCCCTCCAATTGCTTCTCCACCCAGAGAGGTCTCACACTTTCACTTTTACTGATTGTCCAGAGGAAAACAGTTTTCTTCTAGGAGGTCAAAACACATCTGGCCCCCAATTAACCAGCTAGTGTTGATGCTGCCTAACATTCCCCTCCTCAAAGGCCAACTTGGTGCTGGTGGGGGGGACCCCTCACCTTCTCCCGTCCTACTGGCGCATTACAAAACAGTGTTCTTTGAAATGTTCATCAGAAATAGGCTTTTTTAAAAAAATATTGTGTATCTGTATATAGTATTGTGATGTTTGAATGACAATGTACTGAATGCAAAAAGAAAAAACCCACAAACCTGTTTTTAAAATAAATTCTTTTTTTTTTTTTTGCCTTGATTTTATTGCTCAGATTCCTTCTGAAAACACCTTCTGTCCAATGACTCTTCCCGGCTGTCTACGGGGCTCCGGTTCAGCTCGAATGGGCAGGGGAACAGGAGAGACATCAGCCCCAACTTTGTAGATTCCAAACCCATAGTTTGCTATTCTTGTGTTTTTAAGTGAGTTATTTGGAATGTTGACACTATCTATATAGGAAGGCACTCCTTCCCATCCTGGAACCCAAAATAAATGAATACATAGAGGGAGAAAAGGATGTCATCAGTAACTGAAAAAGCCTGGGAACAGGTGAGTGAGAAAAATTCGGAGCTTGCTGCTGACTTCAGTTATAGCTGGAACTCAGATCAAAGGCAGCGTCTCAGCTGGGAGCACCCACAGCGGTGAGCGACCGGCCTGAGTGGTAACTGTAGGGAGGTTGGAAACTAACCTTGGGCTCCTCGGCCACTACTACCCTCACAGGGCCCGATTCCCTCTGCCTCTTCTGAGATGGTGCTGGGAGGAGTCTGCACATCTTGCCCTGCTGGGGCAGAGATCTGCTTCCAGCCCAACATTCTTCTGCTGCTCTTTCTCCTCTCTTCCCCAACAACCTAGCAGACAAGTGGACCACTAGGACCCCTTGAACCCCCAGTTCACTAAACCAACCCTACTTGGTTCTCCAGCAGTCCTGGGAGCCCCATCCTCCCAGGCAATCGGGAGCCATGTCGACTATACCACTAATTTGTTTTCCCTGTCGCGTTCGTCTGTGCCTATCTCCCTATCTGGCGGAGTTAATGAGATCGTTAAGTTGTCAGGTTAAGAGACTTTAAAAAAAGCAATATAACCTAAAACAATGTTATCTCAGATTAAATCTTTACTGCAGCAATTTTTATTTATATATAATATTTTTTGTCTCCTGAGACACAGAAAGGCTGGAGGCATCGGGTTGGAAATCAGAATTCTCCGATCTTCCTTTGCCTGATGGTTGAAGTTTTAAAAATTTAATTTAAATCAATGTTTCTGGGAGCAAAGTACATGCACACATATACACACACACATGTACGCATGCACACACACACGTGGAATCTGAGAGACAAAGAGCCTGAAGCCTTGATCCTCTGTGGAGTTCTACTGATGTGGCTGCCAGTCCTATTCTACTCCATTCTAAGTCTACCCAAGAATCAGATGCTGGGCAGTGAGGGTTTAGGAAGGAAAAGGCGAATTTTCCAGAAATAAGATCCATCTGTAATTTCATCTTCCCTCTCTCTCCCTTCCCACAAAGTCTAACTGCTCTTCCAAAACTCCCCAGAGATTAAAAGAGTTGGCAAATAAATGTGTGTTTGGTCAGAAAAAGGAGCCGAATAGATAGGAGACTTGGGGCTCCCTTGATAGGGGTACCCACCCCTCTTGACTTGAGACTGCACCTAGTATTCTTATGACCCAGCTGTAGACACTGAAAGTTGAAGAATTAGTGGGGAATGAGAGAAGTCTGGAGTTTTCTAAGGGATCCTCCATTTCTACACACAAACCCACATGTAGTCAAATGAGGGAACCCTTCCATGCTGAGGGATCTACCCTAAGGCCCTATAAGGGGGTGATGGAAAAGAGAATGAAACTTGTCAGGTTCTTAGGGGTTGCATTAGGATACTAGTAACCCAGGCTAGGACTGCAATCCCTCCAGGTCCTTGTGAGCCCCAGAGCGCCAGAATATTTAGGTCCCTCTCATACAATGGATTAAATACTTCTGGATTGATTTTGGACATGCCTCTCCCATAAAAGGGAACAAGCGTGTATATGGAAACTGGTAAACTCCCATGTCCAACAGATATGAGTATGTGCTCAGGAAAGGCAAAATTGGAAAAATGTATTATTCTTTCCCTGTTTGTGTTGTTCCTTTACCTTCCTTTCCTTTCCCTGGATATCTGTGAAATATTCCTATGAAGGATGTGTGTGTGTGTGTGTGTGTGTGTGTGTGTGTGTGTGTGGAGAGAGAGAGAGAGAGAGAGAGAGAGAGAGAGAGAGAGAGAGAGAGAGAGAGAGTGTTTGATCAGTGGAGAATATTCGCAGCCTTTACTGCCTGTGTATGTAGAAGTGTGGAAGTAGAAACGTTGTCATCAGGCACTCATCTCAGGGTACAGTGTGCTTTCTCTTCTTTACTTGAATCTGCAAAAGCCTTTCTTTCCAAGCCAGTCTTCTAGTGTTTGTGTGAGAGTTAGAATGCAATAAATATGAAGGTACAAGGGGATAGAGGAGGGAGGAGGTCTGAAGGGCTTTGAGTGTAGACATCCCCTGGAAATAGACCACCCTTCTCTTGAGGGACTGAGGTTTCCATTGTTTTTGATGGTATTCTTCACTCTCCTTCCCTTGGCTCCTCTCTCCCTCCTCTCCCCCATCTCTACCAGGATTAGGATGGGGCAGGTGGACAGGGACCCCTTAGGATTTTCCATTTGATGGTCACTCTACCAGGCTGCCTGAAAGGGCTCAGTTAAATCCCTTCCTGAGCTTGGGCATTAGGGAAACTTCCCCACCTCATCTCAGTCCCCAGACTTAGGGACAGCAGACTGGGCTTTTCAGCTAGTAGTTCTACACCCACCTGAGGGAGCAAGGCCAGCAGTTCTCAAGAGATCACTCCACAGCTGTCTCCAGACCGGCTGCTCCTGAGGCTCCTGCGACTGGGTCAGCAGGTCAATGTGGGTGCAAAGGTGTGGGCAGCCCCTGGGACTTTTGCCATCCCTTGGAGGATTGGAACTGGGGTCCCTGGAGAACTCTCTATTCAGAAGAGAACTCCACACCCCAAGAGCCACCTGAGTCCGACTTGTGTGGTGTTGGGAACCCACCCCTCAAAAAAAAAAACTCCAAGTACTGGTTCAGGCAGTTGTGTCTTCAGACCTGTGCTGGTGGAGCTTGAGGGGCCCTAGGGAGCAAGGGGCTTCTGGGAAGAGGAGGAGGGAGCCTTTTCTCAACCAACCAGGCTCTTCCCTTTTTAGCCTTGACCATGACTAGGTCTTTCTGACCTTGACATCACAGGGAACACAAGGAAGGGGGGAGGGTGGAAAAGGCCTTGATCTTCCGGTGGCCAGAGAAGGGGAGGGCCATTTCGCCCCCTGGACGCTCCTTGCCCCTTCCCGCCAGAGCCCGCCGCCTCTGTTTACACACAGAGGAGGTGTTGTCTCTAGTCTAGACAGGGGCGCTAATAACGCCCATAAAAGGCGGCCTCTCCAGAGATGCTCTGCAACTCAGCTCCCGCGCGCCTACCACTGGCCGCTCCCTCCGCCTTCTCCGCCCCGCCCTTCCCGGTTACCTCGGCTGGGCCTGCGGGTGGCCTTGGGAAGGGGGAACCCAGAGGGTTTCTAGAGAGGGAAACCTGCCCCGCACCTCCTGAGCCTCTTCCATCTGCAAAAGGTAAGTGGACCCTTACTCTTCCAGCCCAGCCAGCCGTTGGCATATATACCCCACCCACACTAGCCTTCAGGGTCGGCTAGTGCATCCACCTCAATCGACCGCACGCAACCCCTGCCCACAGACTGGGGCTTGGAAATGGGAAGCAGTTGGGTAGCTGGGTGAAGTAGACCCCTAGCAGATCTCAGCCCCTCCCGGGAATTACGCCTGACCAGAGGCCATGGTCATAGTCAGCAGGCTGGTGGAGGGGCAGAGGGCACTCAAAGGAGTCCTCACCCCTTACGGAGCTTAGAGGTCCACGGAGACCAGGCCCCAGGTTCCTGGATAGACTTCAGAAGGCTGTGGGTGTGGTGTTTGATGAGAGCATTGCTTTTTTTTTTTTTTTTTTTTAGCTTGGTCCCCACACCTTTCCTGACACTTAGTAATTCACTGGGCGAGGAGATCCTCTGCTGGCGGGAGGGGGGAAATGTCTGAGCCATGAAACTACTTTAACTATTGGTGCTCCGAAAGGGTAGATAAATGAGGGAAGATGACCCAAGTAGGGATGCTCAGGTGATGAGCGCAGAGATGGTCTCAAATGTTCTGGCTTGGGAGCCCCCACCCCTGTGCCATTTTTGAGTGGCAATTGGTTTGGGGTTTGTGGGGGTTGTCAGAGGAGGTGCAGAAGGATTAGAAGATGTAAAAGTGCTGCTGATCCCAGGCTATTTTTATGAGCCTGAAAACCTGACCGGGCCCCCCACCAAAGATTCCTGTAAATAACCTCCCTTCCAGATTGCAAATCCTTAGAAAGTAGCACCTAGGGAAAGGTTGACCCAATCTCCTTAAGTGCTGAGCTGGGAGAGTTGGAAGTCAGGTGGGTTACAAGCCCGGAGGAGCTGGTGAATCTAAGAAAAAGGAGACCGAGCCCCCTGCTTCCTCCGCTCGACCCTGTCTGAACCCGACAAAGATCCTGTCCCAAGCCTGAGTGGTCTCAAAGGAGCAAAGTAGAGAGGGCTGAAAGGTCGGATCTTCACCATTCGCCACTTTTCATCTCCACACTCCCGCGAGCCCAACTCGGCTCCCGTCCCTTCTGGAGCCGAGGCCCTGACTCATTTGCATATGCGGCCGAACCGCTTTGGGCAACTAGACAGTGACCTTGAACTGGGCCTCCCGGGCCTCGCCACTGACCAGAAAGAAGGCAGCGCTGCGCCGAATAATTCTGACCGGGGGTCGACCAGGAAGCCCGAACACCGCTTCTCACAGCCGTTTCGCGATGGCCTTAGCCTCCCGCAGCCGCTAGCTGCAGACACTACGCTAGCGTAGATTTTATAATTAACTCTTTTCTTCTGGCTCGGCTGCGGGAGGGACTCAGGACTCCGCGCAGAAGCCGGGGAGATTCGGGAGCGATGGCAACGCAGAGACGGGAAACGCGGGAGAGGCGGCGGCCCATCCAGCTGGTGGATGCGCTGAAGCACGAAGGGTGCAGTGGGTCTTCAAAGAAAGCCTTGGACCACATCCTCGCCTTCAGTTTTAATTAACCCCCGAATTAATGAGCGGAGCATGGTTAAGCCAGGCCAGCTGCAGCAGGAGCCCGTGGTCCAGGGGCCAGCAGGCAGGCCACCTCTTCTAACCTTGTGATTTGATGAATGTGCGGGAGAGTAGCCACACAGATCTCTCCACGGTTCGAGAACCTCTGGTCTGTCTAGAGATTTGCATGTGGGTTGAGAAGTGCCAGTGGATTAAACCCGGGTAGACCTGGCACCCAGCGCCTTGGGCAGCGATTCCTGCTCAGTCTTCTCACCCAGACCCTGTTGGCTCCAGGCAAGCAGCTCTCGCCGACGCAAGATTTAGATTTTAAGCTTCGCACCCGAGCCTCCCGCCGGCCCCGAGGACCCAAACTGGTGGCCGCACGCTCTCTCGGGCCCGCTGTCCCGCGCCAGCACGGTTAAAGAAGGGGCGCTTGAGCTGCGGGAAACGGGTTCCTTAAAGGCGGTCAGAAACGTGGCGGTTAACGCGGAGCCTGGACGTTTAGATTGTCTGGGTCCTCGCCAGGGTCCTGAAAACCCCTAGGTTCATTATGAGACTTGAGCAGGACGCGGGGGTGCGAATTTTGCTAATAGTCTCGGCAGCTCTCCAGGAGAGAAATCTGAGTCCGATGCACACGAGGAAGAAGGTTTTGTTTGTATGTCAGTGCCCAGAGTCCGAAACCTGGGGGAAATGGCCTTCTTCTTTTTTTTTTTTTTTTTTTTTTTTTTTTTTTTTTCTTCTTTTTAATGGGATCAGATGGACTGAGAGAAGCTGTGTGTCTGGAATAAGGAAACCCTCTTTCCATCTTCATTTCCTCCGTCTTGCATCTGCCGCCCTGTGGCCGATCTTCGTGCTCAGCGGCCTGGTCCGGGATGGAAGGGAGATCCCCGATCTGAGACTTTTTTTTTTTTTTTTTTTTTTTGTGATAGAGAGAGGGATGGAGAGAGACCAAAACCTTTCCTCCTAGAGTCCACCATTGAGGAGCTTTGAGTCATCAGAAGGGAGTAAGAGAATGGGGAGAAGCTTTCACCCCACAAGGATTACTTGGCTAAGCCCAGATCAGCACCTCCCATAACAATAGCGTTTAGCTTGAGGCCTGGAGATCTAGCCCCCGGCGGGTTCTCATTGAAAACAACAATATTAAAGTTACAACCTGTTTATGACCAAAATAACCTCGAGAAACATTTTTTAATTAAAATTTCAGTGGTTCTTACTAATGCACCTTGAAAAGGGAGCATAAATAAGATGTTGGAGATGCTATGATGTGGAATTTGCTGCTGAGGGATGCTCCTCTCTGCATTCTCACAAACCCTTAATCAATAAGGAACAAAAAACGCCCACCCAGGCGAAGTCCTACAGGCCTCCCAGCACCCAGCTCTCCCGGTTCCTTGGGAAGGTGATTGCCTGGGGCTGGCATTCCCCCTTCTGGCCTTAGTTTCAGCAAAAAGGGGTAGGCGCGGAAGAGAGCTCCTGGAAGCGGAAGCGACCTAGCTGGGCTGCTTGGTTCGGGAAGGGAAAACGGATTTGAGGGACAGCGCGGAGCTGCCGGCCTGCGCCTGGCAGGCGACGCCTGCGCGGACTTATTTCTGCCGCAGTGAGCAGCTCTGGTTTGGGATATGAAATCGCCCAGGGAACTGTGGAATTCGAAGAATCTACATTTCTCTCTGCCGTGTCCTGCCAGGGAAAGAGGGAGATGTGGATCTTCTGCTTCGGTCTGCTTTTGTAGATTCGGCTCACTCTCAGATATTTAACTTTCACCTGCAAGAGTTTCTTTCTCTTCTATTCTCTAGACTCGCTTGGTCTCTTTAATTTTCTCCAAATCTTCTGGTGTTTTCTGGTATTTAAATGTTGGCTGAACTACTTCTCTCATAGTGTTTAAAGCCATGCTATGGAAAGGAACTCAAAATACTCACATAGAAATTCAGTCTTTTTTCTACTGCACCCCCATAGAATACTCCTAGCTTTAAAGGTTTGGGTGGTTTGTTGTTGTTTGTTTTCATTTTAATCTGCTTGGCTATGTTCTGTAGATTCAGTTGAGATCTGCTTGTGGTTTCCAAAGGCGGATTTAACTTGTAATGACCAGTGCCTTCAGTTAACAGCCTTCTCTGGGAGGAGTTGCTGAGGTTAACATAATAAATATAAGTGTAAACCCCAACAAGAGAATTCTCCGAGGTTCTTTCCCTCACTCCTAGCATACCTCTACTGGCCTCTGAGTTGCTATCTGATGGTCTCAGTGGCAAGCTGGGCTGATGCTGGGGTATGAGCGTCTCCTCCACAGTGGGGATCTAGAGCCTCTCAGCCATGGAAGCCCTGTTGGAGGCTCAGAGTCTCTTGCAGCAAAGTACCCGGGAGACCCCCCCAGAAGCCTCAGTGAACCACAGAAGTCACCGGAAACAGTAGTCCAGACCCTAGATTTTCAACAGCTGGCAGACAGCTCTGTATGGAGCCAGGCACCTCCTTTTTCTGCTTCCTCTGCATCCCTTCTCTAACTGTGAGTGAAAGTGTGAGAGGGTGAGGCTGGGGTGGTTTCCGGCTCCCAGGGAAAAGACCAGCATTAGTAATTCTAGTATTTCCTGGAGGAGAGGGCACCAAATGTATCCCAAATTCCTGAGGAGAAAGAGCTGAGGAAGACAATTCAACTGCAGCAGGGTTGGGAGAGATAGAAGCAGGGAAACCTGTCCTTACCCCCACTTCTTCTCTACTGTAAATAAACCCCGAGCCAAAGGGCTCATCCGTCTCCTTAAACAGCCAGTAAACTTTATATGACACAATATCTAATAGTAATTTATTGGAGAGATATTGTAAATTCCAACGGTTTTAGTTAATAAAGAAGCTAATTAAAAAGGGACGGGCTGCGCTTGGCCAGCTGTTGGTGAGAAGATAATACATAAGGGGGGGCGGGTTTCAGGGTGCAGAAGGGTGTACTTAAGGGTATTTTTGGTGTGGCTTTTTCCCTCTTGCCCCGTGTCCAGCGATTGCCTCACTCTCTGCGTTAGGTTTTACATGATTTTTAAAAACTACGCAAGCACGACTAAAATCCAGCAAGTAACTCTGCCCCCACGTCCTCGCCCCCCACCCCCAGATTGGGAAAGGGGGTAGTTGGAGTCCTTGCGGGGTGTGGGGGGGATCAGCTATCCCCACCCATCCCCCTGGCGGCGGTGCCCACGTGAGCCGGACGGCCAATGGGTGGCCGGTGCAGGTTTAACTATGTTTAATGTCAGATGGCAATAAAGTAGACGCCGCCGGTCGGGCCTCGCGGAAATGGGCGAGCATAATCTCCTGAACCCCGGGTTTGTGGGGCCGCTGGTGAACATCCACACCGGAGACACCTTCTACTTCCCCAACTTCCGCGCGTCTGGGGCGCAGCTGCCCGGGCTGCCTTCGCTGTCCTACCCACGTCGCGACAACGTGTGCTCGCTGCCCTGGCCGTCGGCGGAGCCGTGCAATGGCTATCCGCAGCCCTATCTCGGCAGCCCGGTGTCGCTCACTCCGCCTTTCGGCCGCGCGTGTGAGCTGGCGCGCGCCGAGGACAGCAAGGGATATTACCGCGAGCCTTGTGCCGAGGGCGGCGGCGGGGGCCTGAAGCGTGAGGAGCGCGGGCGCGAGCAGGGCGCGGGAGTCGGGCCCGGGGCCTCGCTGCTGCCGCTGGAGCCGTCGGGGCCGCCCGCGCTCGGGTTCAAGTACGACTACGCGACAGGCGGTGGCGGTGGCGGCGGTGGTGCGGGACCCCCGCACGACCCGCCTTCTTGCCAGTCTCTGGAATCCGACTCCAGTTCGTCCCTGCTCAACGAAGGCAACAAGGTCGCCGGTGCAGGGGACCCCGGCAGCTTGGTATCACCTGTGAACCCCAGCGGCGGGCTCTCCGCCAGCGGTAAGGACACCGGCCCACTCGGGAGGCGTTCTCTGGACGTGACTTCTTAGAAGGGCGGGCAGTGTAGGAGTGAGCTAGGGCCGCCTGGGGTGACAGTGTGTGGCAAGGAAGTGCTTCTTTAAAAAAGAAAGGGTGGGGGAGCCCTATAAACATGTAAATATCCCCATAAAAGAACTGGAAAGATACCCCGTTTTGTCTGCTAGCGGCTGGAGGTGGGGAAGGGAGCTCTGAAGTAGACACTCTGAGATCTCTCTGCCCGGAGAGTGGGGAGGTGGGAAGGGAAAGCTTGATCCCCGCTCTTCCAGGGCCTCTCCCTCCACTTTCCCACAGCCCCCATTACATATATTTTTTCTTTAAAAAAAAAAAAAAATGTCAGTGGACACAGTTTAATTCTTGCCACTTGCTCATGTCTGTTCTAATTGATCAGGGACCCCATCCTGCAAGATGTGGAAGGAAGGAGTCAGTATATACAGAAGAGTTTGGGGGAGGAGGAGGGGATAGGAACATAGAAAGGTCAGGGGTACTGCAGTGGGAAGTAGGGCTGGGGAGGCAAGGGGAAAGAGTGAAAGAAAAAGGAGAAAGATGAAGGTGAGGGAGTTAGTGGGATTTCCATGGAAGAGAGGAGTTGGAAGAGGAAGGATCTGGGTCTGGCTTTAGGCCAAAGGGAAAGGGCCTGGGGAAGGACCCAGGGCATTGGGCTTGTCACCTCTTAGTCCTCTGGCCAACCCTGCCGGTTCATCTCCACCCAGGGGCGCCCTGGTACCCGATCCACAGCCGCTCACGGAAGAAGCGCAAGCCTTATTCGAAGTTGCAGCTGGCGGAGCTGGAGGGCGAGTTTCTGGTGAACGAGTTCATCACAAGGCAGCGCCGGAGGGAACTCTCAGACCGCTTGAATCTTAGTGACCAGCAGGTCAAGATCTGGTTTCAGAACCGGAGAATGAAAAAGAAAAGACTTCTGTTGAGGGAGCAAGCACTCTCCTTCTTTTAGAGAGCAAGACGAGGGCACCAGCCCCAAACTGAGCCTACCCTGGCAGAAAGCAAGAGGGGGTGCTGCCTGGGACACAGTCCCCGCATGGAACGCCAGGCATCTCTGGTCGGTCCTCCCTGGATATCCTCTTGTCTGTTTTGTTCCTGGTTCCCTCCCACACACCCCCAGTGTCCCGCTAGGTCTCCAAGAGAAGGGAAGAACCCAGTGGGAGAACAGAAGCCCAAGACTCAGGTGGGGTGGTGGGGATAGGGTGGGGATAGGGGCAGGGAAAGTGGAGGTGCTGGGGAGGGGCTGATTTGAGGCAGGACTGGAGCACGGGGCCTCTGACTGAGGATCTGGAGGAGAGGCCAACCAGGTGCCCGCTTCTACCACTTCCTTTCCCTGCTCTAAAGTCTGTCCGTCTGCACGAGTAGGCAAGGGTGGGGACAGTGGAACCAAGGGAGAGGCTGAGAGGAGAGAGGAGAGTGGAAGATCAACAGAGAGAGTGGAAGTGTTGGGGTAGCTATGGGCAGACTGGAGAAAGTGGGGGAACCTAGGGAGAACTGTGTTTGGGGGAAGAGAATGGTGAGAAATCCTCACGTCCATTGGGGTCTGGAACCCCTAGGCAGTCTAAGCAGAGGCTTAGATGCCTGACTGACTGGGCTGCAGATGAGGTCATCATCAGCCTTGTTTCCCCTCTAGAGCAGGCTACCTCTAACCCTGTCCTAGCCCCCAGTCCTCTCCTAAGCCCCTGCCCACCCATTTGCTTGCTCACAGGTGTGCTGTCATCCACTCTTCCTGCCACCCAGGCAACCACGGACCAGAAGCCGCAAGCAAGGGAATTGAGAGCTGAGCTGACACAGCCTCGGGTTCAGTAGCCACTCCGGGGACCCCAACCTGGCCCTGTGGAAGCCCAAGAGGCTATGAAAAGGGTTGCAGAGCGGGGCATTAGCTGGGAGAGTTTCTGGCAGCTATGGTGGCCACCACTGGTTCTCCCTTCCCCGCTGGCGTTCATGGTCATGGCCGGCTGGGAGGCTGGACTAGCATAATTTATGAGGCAGGAGGAGATTCTGCCTCTAAAGGGGCTACTGGCCACAGAGGCCCCCTGCTCAGCCCGGGTTTCCCAGGCTGGTGACAATGAAGGAGGGGAGCTTTGCAGCCCCCCACCCAACTCCTTTCTCTCGTTACCCCCACCCCCATTCCTTCCCAATGTTGCCCTTTGTCTCAGGGTCTGCTGCTTTTGCCTCCCAGACCGGTGAGTCACTGAGTGCAAGGATCAGAGCAGAGAGGATTCATCCCCACCAAACCCCATGGATATCAGAAAGTAACTTCTCCAGCCCAAGGTCTTTTATCATAGCCCCCATTCAGGCCTCAGGCTTCTAGGCTGGTTTAGGAAAGAGACTCAATGAAGAAATCTGCCTGCCTTTCAAGCACTAAGTTTTTATTCCTCTTGGCGAGGGTCCCCCATATGCTGACCCACCCTTGCCAGGAGCAAGAAGCCCAAGAAACAGTGTCTTATGGGAGTTAAGGGCAACCTGCATAGTGTGAAACTGGTCCACTAGCTTTGAGTTCTAGCCTGGGGAGAATCTCCCTTGACACATCCTCCAAAAGCAATCCAAGAGCCCTGTCACTCTTCCACCAGCACTTAGCTTCAAGCCCCATACAAGACTGTGCAGAAGTGTAGGCAAAAACACAGGCACAGGTGAGCTCATCACACCACAGGGCCCATCCCTCTCCCTACTGTACTTGCAAGCAGGCAGTTTCATATCCCCAAACCAATCCAGCAGTGGTCACCTTACACTTATACTCCTCCATGCCCACTGGCACTTGACACGCCTCCCCACCCACATACATTTGTTTCACTTATGTCCAAGTTCACAGAAATCACCACCATTCCAGTTATCTGCACACTCCCCTGTGGGCTTGCCCTGGATATGAAGCATCTCCTTTTTTCTTGGTCTCCCATATACTCCTTCATGCAATCCTTCCTGTGACCTCACAGGTTCAGGGGTATCGGATTAAAGTTCCACCACTTCAGACTGATTTCCACAGTCTAATAAAGAAGAGACCAGAACACTCCAAAAGGGCTTCCAGGGGGTGGGGGTGGGGTCAAAGACATGCATATTCTCTTCCTGTTGCTTTAAACTTGACTTCTGTGAGTTTCTCTGTCAATCTGTGTTCTGGTCTCTGTGTCTGTTGCTAGTACCTACTGTAGTCTCTGTGGGTAGATGCCCTTCCTCCCCCTCCCAGCTCTGTGGAGTGTGCCCTCCTGTTCAAATGTATGTCTTTAGCACGTTCTCCCTTTATATAGTCCATGTACAGAGTTGCTTCATATTAATATTAATAATAATAATTAAAACATGACTGTATGATGATGTGATTTTTTTTCAGAAAAAAATGTAAAACTGGTTCCTCATACATGGTCTTCTCTCCCCAGAAAGAAAGGGATTCCCAGCTTCCTAGCTGTTTCCCACTTTATTTTCTCCAGCTCAAGTGAATAATGAAAACAATAAGTGTGTAATAATAAAGGAAGAGCAGTTGCAGGAACAACAAAAAATATATAGGAGCAACAAAGATCTGTTGGTGAGATACTATCTCCAGTCTCAAGCAATTACTAGCAGAGAGAAAACTGGGGGATGGTAGATTGCGGAGGATGAGAGGAAGACCCAAGGAATTGGAGTTGAATCATGGGGCTGTAAAAATACTGTGAACAGTGCAGAAGAGACTGAAGTCAGCTTCAGGGCCAGAAAAAGTAAGTCTGAGGTGCAGGACCTCCAAGAAACTAAGCCAGGGTAGGGGTGAGGTCAGGTTGGAGTTAGGATGGAGAGAGTGTCATGGACTGTGGGGTAGAGTTGGTGGGTCCACACCTAGGGCATCCTAGAACCTTAGGATGCTGGGGTCCTAACCCCATGGCTTTGCTGAGAGCATATTTTATACATTGCAGGACCACTGGGCAGAGGACTAAAAGCCACTTGAAGCTAGTGAAATAAACTCTCTCACAACCAGCAACCTCCTCCAGGCCATGCTAGAGAGACACCCAGGTTCAGGCTTCTGTTGGGGGTCTCACTTGCATGCAAGAGCTCTCTGCATCTCACCCCTTTGTTCTGAATGGGACACCCTCTTTCTGCTTCCAAAATATGCTTCCAACTCTAGTACCGGGAGCTTTTCTTTTCTCATAATCTGGCTCCAATCGTGTGGTCTCCTCCAAATTCCCTCTAGCCTCCAGGACCTGCAGGGCCTGCTCAAGTAATAGCAGGGTCCCCCACCCAAGTCTAGCCTCTGAGCCACATCTCCTGTCTTGAAATCTTTCTCTCCCTTCTCTTGCTCTTGCAAAGAGAAAAACTAACAAATTTAGACTAAATCCCATTCTTTTGCACCCAATCTCCAGTTGTCTGGTGCAGGTGAGGGTTTAGACAGGAAGGAAATTACAAGTTTGGGGGTTACTCATGCAGAGGTCTCACAAAGTCTGTGTGAAGCTGAGGTAAGTTCTGGCAGTTGTGAGCTAAGAGAGGAACTGGGCGATTATGCCTAGGTCTGAGTAAAAGAAGGGGCTCTGAGTCCCAATGAATCCAGGCAAGAGACTGGCCTCTTCTTAAAATGTTTTGTAAAGGGAAAGTTAACAGTGGAGCCTTTTTCTGACTAAAAAAGGAAGGAGGGAACATAGGGTGATCAAAGATAACTGGCCCATGATTTATTCCTTGAGGTCCTGCAGATCTGAGAAAGAGGGTGGTGTCTATGCAGACCCTGAGACGAGACTCTAGACTCAATAACTGGGGTGACTGTCAGAGAAGGAGACACTATAGCTTCCTCCTAAAAAGTGAAATACAAATTCTTGAGTCTCCCAGTCAAAGAGATCATGGTTGGAGTTGCAGCCCAAACACAGTACTCAGGGCACACAGTTAGCTCCGGATCTGGGTGAGCATTGCATCTATTTTGCAATGCTTTGGTTTAAGCCCTCAAAGGACAATTTAATCCACTGACTTTAAAGTAAAGTAACCTGTGTCTGAGAAGCAAGAAAAGGGGAGCATTCTCTGGATAATTCAAGTCGAATGTAATTCCGCGGTCGCGCATTTGTAAACCATACCATCCAAACGAGTAGTGTATTCAGCCCATATCATCCACCCGGTTCTCCTCCACTTTGATCTGCATAGACGCAATGAGGGTATTTAAAACCACTATCGAGCGGGCGGGAGGTGGGTATGGTAGCCAGGTTCTGTGGCTGCTAATGCAGCCGGAAACCCGGGGCGATCGATGGCTCAGCCCCAGAGCAGAGCAGGGACCGCCGGTCCGCATCTTCGAACAAAGCAAACCCCGGGGACCTTGGGTTCCCGACAGACCGGAGCCCCCGCCCATCCTCCCGCCATTGCCAGGAAAGCGGGAGCGCATTTTAGCTCCCGGACCCACACGGGAAAAGCGTTTCGGAGTCCCCAGCCCTCTCTGCGCCGCGGGCACAAGGAGGCGCCGAAGATTCCGGTGAAATTCAGCGCGAATGGGCCGCAGACCGCGGTTCCCGCAGCCGCGTGTACGCCGAGCATTAGGCCTCGGCGGCCGCCCTTCAGTGTCGGCCTCCGTGGAGAGGGAGCTGCCGGTTTTCGCGGAGAAGCGCGCGGCTCGCGCCCGCCGCCCCTGGACGCCCCCCGCCGCGGCAGCCGGCGCCAAGCTCGCGGGCGCCGCTCCAGGGGAGACCCCGAGACAAAGGCGCCTTGGCCGCAGGGGCAGGACGCGGCCACGCGCGAGCGCTCAGTGCCCCGGCCCGCGTGGAGAGGACGGTGGGACCTCTCCGATTCCCCGCCCGCGCAGCCCGCCCAGCCCGCCTTCGGTCTGCTCCGGGGTTCCGGCGCGCCTCTCAATCCCCGCGAAGCCGCGCGGCTCCCCGCCCTACAGCGCCGGCAGCGCTGGTCGCCGCCCGAGGGCCGCCTGGGCCCCGCGAAGGACCGGATGACCCCTGCTGGCCAGAGCAGTGGAGGCTGCCTCACCGAGACTTGAACCCATCAAACCGCTCTTCTCTGAGCACTCGGGCCTGGGGGACGTCCCTTAAACTTTGGGAGCCCTCCACGAACAGCTTGAGTCTGAGGAGCAGGGAACCAGGCCATCCTCCGACGTGCCCTCCCTCTTCTGGGCACGCGGCGTCCCCGCAGCGGCCACGCACCCTCCCCCTCCAGGCTTCTCACCGCCCGCGACTCTGCCCTGAAGCTCCCAATGCCTCTGCTGCCCAGAGAAGCCTGGCACGGGAAACGAGGAACTGAGCTTTGAGACCAGACACAACCGTGCCAAACACAACCAGCGTGAAATCCAGCCGGTTGCCTTTGGGTGGTTTCTCCTTCCTTAGCCTGAGTCACTTCCTGGGGAGTTGGAGACAAGCCTTCACTTTGTCAGTTTCCTTCACCAAGACTGGAGAACTCTCTTCAAAAACAGGTCTGCGCAGATGAACTCACCAGCAGTTTTCGCTAGGAAACATCTCTATGAAAGGGACATAGTCTATGCCCAGAGCATGGAAAAGATGTTCCATAAAATGCACATACTGTTGACATAAGCAATATGCTAAAACTGTCTAAAATGCACCGATATCTATTATATGTACATTCTGGATGTGGAAAATATATTTCTCTAGAAAACATATATGCAGAGGCACCTTTTTCTGTTGTATGGGAAAGCAACCTACTGGGAAAATACTACATACAGCATGTATTTCCACCACATGTTAAAACTCATATATAAATAGTGTGCTTGCATGTCTTTTACACCGGGAATGTACTGTGTCAACTCAGCTACATGGGTGTATATGCTCCATAAAACATAAAATCAATGCATGGGAATTTCATCTAGATATTAAAATATCCGTATTTTTAAATGCATGGGAAAAGTATACACATACCCAGTGTATGAAAAATATAGTCTGAGTTTTTGCATACATTGTGCATGTGTAAAACACATTGAAATCTATTATTTGAAATCACTTTTTTTTTAAATTTATAATATACTTTTCTCTGGCCATCTTCAAAGCAGTAACAAGCGGAAGCCTCAGCATTAGCAATGATACTCTCCATCAGCTAAGCCTCTTTTCTTTCCTGTATTTCTGTCTTTTAAAGCCCTTATATGTCTATATGGATTATTTATAAAAGGGGTCTCCTATCTCTATTTCCCTCTTAACATCTCTTGTCTGAAGTCAGAGTCCATATTTAGAGCACCAAGTGCTGTTTATAGCAGGGTCTGGCTGCATAGTCATTCCTGCATGGAATTAGCACTGTATAACTAGGTTACCCCCTGAATCTCAGGACTTGTCCTTCCAAACCTAACATAAGTATATGACAGAGTCACTCTGGTCTGCTAGTTAGGAAAGGGGAGTATGCAGTGTCCTGACAGGATGTGTAACAGGAGGCAGCTCCAGTAGTGTGTTATGCATTCAGGGGCTCCTAAAAGCTAAAGTTTGTTTAAATCTTTTTAATTTATTTTTTAATCTAAGAAGCAGCATGAAGCAAAGGTCCTCACTCAAATCCTGGAGGAGCTCCAGTCTCTCCTAGCCAACCGGGAGCAGAAAAGATTCTCAGGTCCTCAGCTCTGGTTCCCATTCTTAACCTTGTCCAGGTCTATACAAGCAACAGGGAGATGTTATCCTATAATCCAACCTTTTATCAACAAAATCCACTTCCAACACTTTAAAAAATATATTTATTGAGGTAACTTTGCTTTACAAAATAATATAAACCCATCTGCCCACCACCAAATTACCAAGAGTTCTTTACGCTTGTCCATTGTCCCAACACTTTTCAGGAGACAATAACTCAAAGCATTTTCTGGCACTGGACTAACTTTATTTTGACCCCCTGAAAAAACAAGTCTTATTTGGCTCTTTCTTCAGCAGCTAAAAATCTGGACTATCTGACACATACCTATGGCAAAATTGAGAGACGTTGCATTCACACCCAGCAGAGATACTGTTTATGAGTCCATGGGTTCTGTATAGACCCGACCATATTTTACTGTCCAAAGGAAATCAATTAATTAGTGCCTTGCCAGTCCCCCCGCCGGCCCGATGCTTGGCTGAGCGTGAGCCGCTGAGATAGATGTGCGAGGCCAGCTCGCCAGTCTTGTTAACAAGCCTTGTCATAAAGATGGAGATGATAAGGAGAGCTAGGAAGCCCCCAGCAACCAAGAGGAGGGGGGTGCTTCCAGGGCCCGGCCCAGCAGCCGGGGAGCCCCAGCACGGTGTTGCGCTGATGCAGCTCAGGGCTGCTTCTGCCAGCCTTCTCCCCTTCTGGGGCGTTTGCTCATGCTGTGACTCATAATTTTCTCTCCCCTCTCATTCCCTTAATTTTTCCTTTTCTTCGTAGTCGAGCTCTAAATTTAAAAAAATGTTTTAAAAGAAACACATAAACCTCTGTCTGTGAGTGCCTGTCGTGCTCTCTGTCGCCTTGTTCAGGGACCTACTGCCGCCTCCTTTCCCTGCATTTCTCGGCATGGTTCCCTTTCATCTCCCGTCTGGCGCTCTCCTCTCTCCTTTGGTTCTCTCTGGCTTCATGGTTGCTTTTTCTACCAGGTTGGTGCTGGCTCAGACTCCAATGCGCTTGTAAAAAAAAAAAAATTAATAATAATACAAATACTCCCTGGTTATCTTGCAGCAGAATGAACACCCCCAGATAAGCCAGACCCAATGGAGACAGAGGGGAAAAACACCTTGGATGTAATTGCTGGTTTGGGCTACAGCACTTAATTCTGTTTATTTTCACCAATGTACATACTCAATGGAGAGATAGTGATATTAAAAGGCAGGGGGGATTAATTTTACGTTTATAGTCATCTATTAAGAACAGAAGATGATGTGAGTCTCCTTTAAAGGGGCCAAAAAAGGGGGGAGGGAGAGAGAAAGAAAGGGAGGGGTAGGGAGAAATATGACTGAAGGCGAACAAAGATCTTTGCCTGAAGAAACAATGTAACACTAGACAGAACTATAAAGCCTGGGAATGGAAGAACCATTCTCTAAACTTCCCCCATTTGGAATCCTGTCCCCTGCACTTCCTGCTGAAATCCCAACCCTGACTACACAGCAGTATTCAAGGAAGGATTCATGCAATTATCCGGATAATTGTGGAGGGAGAGAGAGAAAGCATTCTGCTTTTATTGTCTGATCCTCTCTGGTGTCTGAACAGAGGAGTAGGCAGGGATGTATGCGCTATAGAGAAAAAGGAAATGATAAAGTCTCTCAATAGCACCCTATCCCCTATCAGACGACTTCTCTTAAACCAAGGAGGTCCTAGACGGGAACATACAAATTCTGGAACATACTCCGGAGGGATAAGAGATTTAGAAGGCCTCAGTAATGCAGCTTCATTTTCCAAGATATTTGTTGGGCTGTATTTTGTCTGCATAGACCTGCTTCATCTAGTATTGTAATTATCACAAGTAAGTGAATAATAGATAATTATAGGGGTGTCAATAATATCATTTATTTTATAGCTGCACAAGATATGATTGGCGTTAATGTCCGTGACTCTATTGAAGTCTGGGAGGCAGCAGCAGCAAAGCAGAAAGGCCCTCCAAAAGTCTGTCTTGCTCCTATTTTTATGTGTATGTGGTTCTCCAGAAATCCCTAGTTCTCTAAATTCCTTCCCCAGCTGTCTTAGGGACATCACTAGGATGTTAGGGGCTGAGAGCTCAGAGAAGGGCAAACAATTTGGTCTTAAATCTTCCCCATTGTCCTCTGAGCAGTGATCTCTCCCTGTGCCCCCACAATCAAGGGCTTCCTCCTCTGCTCAAAAACACTAGGGTCACAGAAACTTAGCAGGTGAGGGCCATGAAAGGAAGATGAGATCTTAACCAAAACCAAGTTCACTGTCATCCCAAAATGGGCAATGAGCCCAGAGTGAAGCCCCCTGCTTGATTCCAGAATGGCTTTCTTTCCCGGACCCTCTTGCCCAGGGACACCTGGATGGGGCCAGAAGCCAGGCTAGGACTTTGGAAGTCAATTGGGGTGGGGATGAGAAGAGAATTGAAAATATTTTTCTTGTTTTAAGAATTCAAAAGACCAGAGGCAATGGAAGAGAGAAAGAGGTTGCTATAGAAAACCAGGCAAGAGAAAAGAGAACTCATGAATCCTGCAGGCAAAAATAAAAGGAATGAGAGAAAGAAAAAGGCCAGGAGGAAAAACAGCAGGGGTGGGGAGAGAAGGAAGGAAATAAAAGGGGAAAGGTAAAAAAGAAGAAAATGACCGAAGGGGAAAGGACGGAAGTAAAAAAAGAAAGAAGACAGATTTGAAAAAAGAAAGAGGAGGGAGGGAGGCAGAGGCCTGGGTCTGCCGCTCCCTCGCTCTGCCTGGCTGCCCGCAGCAGTCTGGGTGGGCGGGGGGCACCATGACAAAGTGAAGGTCAAGTTAGCATCGTACCTTATAAGGAAGGCGCTGGTCCTCCGTTTCAGCCTTTCTTTTCTGCTGGGACGTGGCCGTGGCATTTCTTGTCTTGTAAACACTGGACTCTTTGGGGCCTTAAAAAAAATAAAGACCCCCCTCCTTCCTTTATTGGGGGTGAGTTCGACCGGCTGGGGGAAGCGACAGACAGAGAAGCCAACTAATGAAGACTCCGGGAAACTTTTCTCTCCTTTTCTCTCTCTCTCTGGCTCTGCTCCCGCCAGTTGGGGCTCCCTCCCTCCGCCTTCCCTCCCTCTCCCTCCCCTCCCCGCCTAACGCCTCTTTTCCTCTAAGTCTCTCTCCCTCTTCGGTATCTCTCCCCACTGCCTGTAACTCTGGGCTCCATCCCTCCATTCTCCCCTCCCCTGCTGAAGACCTCACAATCCCTTCCATTCCACCACGAAGAAGAACACGACGTTAAGAAGTGGAGAGGAAAATTAACCATCACAAAGAAAAGTTCATTTACAGCTTAAATGTATATTAAGATTTCCTGCAGAAAACAAAGCATAACAGTCGGTAAGGAGAGGTGAGGCACAGTGGGGAGGGCTGCTGAAGCAGGAGACTCGAATTTATTTACTTCTCAGCTCCAGGAGCAGGAAAGCAAGAGTGGGGCGTTTTAATCTTCGATTAGCAAAGAAGGACGTGGGTGGACTGTAAGGGACATGCCTCCAGAGACACTGGTCCTCTGGCAGCGATGCTGAACCAGCTTGGCCTATACCTTGGGCTTGAGAAAAACAAATATATCGCTCTCTGTTGGTGTGAGAGTTGGGGGAGAGACAGGGATGAAGGAGGCAGGGAGAAACGAGAGATGGAGTCGGGCGGCGCCAGAGAGAAAGTGAGTTCTGGTGCAACGGCGGCGGCCAGGCTGTGGGCTGCCGGGCTGGGGCGGGTACCCGCCCCGGTGGCCACAACCAAAGGCACCAGGAGAAAAGATCCAGAGCATTAAATGGTTAAATGGAGTCCTTGGTTCTTTCCAGGCAATGGGGGGGGGGGGGGGGGGGGGGGGGGGGGGAGAGAGAGAGAGAGAGAGAGAGAGAGAGAGAGAGAGAGAGAGAGAGAGAGAGAGAGAAATAGAAAATATAAATATGGGTATATGGGTTGTCTTTGGGTGTCTGAGAAGGACTCACCTTTTTTCTGGACCTCAAGGCTTGTTTTTGCCTACTCTGAACCACCCATGGAGTTCTTTTTAGCTCTAATCATTGCTTTTTAAATGGAAATCCTAATGACAAAGGAAATGCAATACTGGAGGGTTCTGGCTCATTTTTATAAAAAAATAAAAAAATAAAAATCTCTAATTGTTGCTCTGTTCGCCCTTCCCAACCTGAAAACCAGAAGCCTCTGGAGTCAGTCCCCTCCCACTTTACCTACCTGGTTGAGAGTGCCCAGGGGCTTTTAGGGACCTGAAGTGGGACCTGGGGCCCAGGTGGGAGCAGCCGGCAGCGGCGGAGGTGGTCGGCAGAGCTGGCAGGCCTCAGTGCTAAGAGCCCTCCCACTCTGTTCCCATCCTGAAAAACAAAGGGGGAGGGTTTGATCATTTGTGTTGGTGTTAAAGGATCCCAACGGCTTTCAAAATCAGTTTCCAACCCTGAGATCTAAGATTAAAAGTGTCTCTCCCACAGACATTTAATCTGTGCAAATGTCCTACTACCCAGGCTTCAGGATCTGGGGGTGGCCTGGGTGAGGACTTTTGCTGCCAGGAAGCTGCCTGGAGGATCAGCAGGCTCTCTTTAGCATTATCTAGAGTTCTATGGAGAGTATTTTGAAGTCAAGACCTGGACTGAGGAGACCCCTTCTGCTGTCCCCTAAGAAAGGGAGCCCCAGGAAGTGAGAAAGTTTGCAAGTTGGGATGGTTCCCTCAAGTGTGGGAAAGACAGAGATAGCCCAACCTCATCCTGCAAAAAAATGTGTATTTTGTGCCTGTGACAAAGACTGGTAGCTGCCTGGGAGATTTGGGTAGTGGCAGGAAGTGGAGCAAACCGACTCCCGGGCCAAGGCAAAGACTGAGGTGTGATTTAGGGTGGGTAGAGGACTGAGGAACAAGACCGGAAAGGTATCATCCAAACCCCTTTCCCCAGAGAAGCCAAACACACAAAAAGGGCCCCAATATTGAAACACACCAGATGATCTGCTGGGAGGGACATAAACAGGCCAAGCGGATGCAGGTTCATAAAACCCGCAAAAGCCCAGACAGGAACACTTAAAATGCCCCAGAAACAAAGCACACCGTGACAAATTCTTACCCAACACACAAGTACATGCACTGGAATGTTCCCAAGCACAGAGAGACCTTTCCTATCCAGGCCTCCAACCCATGGGCACTCAGGTGTACGCAGTGCATGCCCTCTCCTAAGCCACCACAGAAACCCAGGGTGGGCAACGCTGGGCTGCATGCACCCCCCACAGCACAGGCCCTTGCCTCCTGAGTCTCAGTAATGCAGGATCCATACCCAGAGATAAAAGTCTAGACAATAGACGGCTGTTTATGACAATGAGGCTCTCCAAGTTTGGGGCCAGCGATAAATCTCTGGAGAATCTTCCTGTAACTCAACTTCTGGCTGTTGTGAGAAGAGAACCACGAAGACCACAGAGAGGAAAGCAGCAAAACAGGAGAGACTTATAAATCACGAGAAGATGGCAACTTCCCTCCGACCCAGGCGAGGGAGCACAGGCAGCCCACTTGCCCCACATGTTGTGTCCTCACTGTGGAAGCTTTTGGATCAAGATTTAGAACACAGGCGAGTCAGGCTTCCTGGTTCCTGGAAATCAGGGGTATCTGCAGGCAGCTGGCAGGTTCTGGAGTCTGGGCAGATCTGCAAACCGTTCTTGTTGGAGGCAACCGGTCTTTTTTGTCCAGGACCAGAATCTTCTTGCCATGTGTCACCTGAATTTTTCACTGCTCCAAACACTTCCCTCTCTCTCTCCCTCCCTCTCTTCCCCCCACCTTTTTTGGATTGATGGGCTGCTCCCTTTTGCATTTGCGACCCAGGCGTCTGATTACAAGTAAAGAGCCACTGAAGTTGATCTCATAAAAATGCCGTGAGCTCACTTTGATCTGCGGGACTGGGTCCGAGCCTGAGTAGGCGCTAAAGCCGGGGAATGGCGGCTCTGGCTAACCGGCCTTCACTCAGCGGCGAGGCCTGAGATCCGGGTGGCCCAGCGGGGCAATCTTGCCCAGAAAATGCATTTTTTTTGTACTACTATGGCTGGGTTTGGAAACCAAGGTCCAGTGGTAGCGGACTCCATTTCCAGACTGCTTTTAAGACATTTCCTTCATTTTAGAGCATTTGGTGAGGGGGCCGGTGAAACTGGCTCGTAAAATGGGACTTTTATGGGGAGAAATGGGGCTGCCTTGCTAGCCTCCAGGGACAAGCCCTTCGCGGAGGAAGATGGGTGGGGTGTCAGGGGTGGAAGAGCTGCCCTTCTCCCTCCCCCTACGCAGTCCAGGGGTCGAGGAACCTCAGAGCTGTGTCCAACAGCTTAGGTGGCCTGACTTGGGCCTTCGGCGTGGGGTGATGGCCAGGACGGAGGAGTGGTGGGGGCCAAGAACTGGCAATCCCTCCAGTTCCGCGGCGCGGTTGGGAGGCGCCCTGCCACAGGATAAACCGCTGGCCTGAAAACACTGAAGCCCTCTAAGGGGATTATTAAACGCTGCCCTAGCACACTGAAGGAGAGAGAGACGCACAAAAAGATGCAAGCCGATTCGCGATGAGGGCTGATCTAGAGCGCCTGAACCTCCGAACCGCTCAGGGGTGTCCATGCCATGTTTGTTGATTTTTTTTTTTTTTTTTAACTGAGCCCACACAGGACTGAACTCACCCTCTATCGACTCCCTTTCTCCCCCCTGGGTTTTCCTCCCACTGAGTTCTCGGTCTGAGGATTGAGCCCTTTCCACAACCACAGTGTACTCTCTAGAGCCGGGAGCAGCTGGAAGAGATGAGCAGGAGACCAGGCAGCCCCAGCACTCTGTGTGGGTGCTGTGCTGGGGGTCTTCCAGTCCAGGGACTTGGGAGCTACTGCCCCCTTCTGAAGTCACCTCTGGCGTCTCTGTGTGGAAGGGAAAGGCACTGGAATCTGTGGTGACCCTGACCAGAGTACGCAGACGGCAGCTGCTGATTAGCCGACAGGCAGGCAAGCAGGTGTTGCTGAGACCACCAAGGGCCAGTGGGATCAGCAGGCTGACCCTTTTGAGGAGTATTTCTGGTGAAGGCTGGGACTCCAGGCTGGTGGAGGGGCCACTGGTTCTTCTACACCTTGCCAGGGCACCTAAAGAATGATTTGGGGCCACAGACATGTCTCATATCAATGGGTGGACCATGTCCTAGGCTGCAGCCTGGGGCAGGCAGCTCAGTGGGGACTTGGAGTGGTCTAGACCACTGGGTAGGAAGTCTGCTACCCAACACCAACAGCATTTTTGTCAATCAATGCCTCGCTAACTTCAGCAGTCAAGACCGTCTCTCCTTGACCCTGGTAGCAATCTGCAGTTGCTGGGATTATTTTAAGTTGAAAAAATTGTCAGACCAAAACTAGAAAGAAAAAAACCCCACCTTATACCTTACTTTTAGGGACAGAATATTAATTCTCAGAAGCCTCTGTTAGGAGACCCCAGAGTTTCCTAAAAATTAACTCCTTTGACTTTCTTTCTTGCCTTTCTTTTTTGTTCCAAAGAAATAGAGCCACCAACAGCAACTTGCAGCCGCCTAACTCACTTTTATGGTGGCCCTGGAATAAACTTTGGTGGTCAAATTCAAGTGCTCAGGCCCACAGCTGTCTCCTCACAGGAAGTGCACCCCCTCCTCACTGTCAGCCAGGCAGTACTAGAATTCAGCTTGGGGGTTTGGGCCCCACATTGCCTAGGAGGCTGAGATGGGTGGGGAGACACAGGGCCTTGGGGGGAAGTGGGGAAAGAGACTGAGAACTTATCCACACCTCTGCTAGGGATAGGGGTATCTTTCACCTCCTTCTTGCCGGTTCCTATCACTGTTTGGGGAGCATTTTGCCTCCAATAAAATCAAGTTTAATGAGGTCAGCATGAACCCCATAAAAGCCACAGTCCATAGTTCCCAGTCATTATAATTAAAAATGCTGGCCCCAATTCGCCCTATAAAAGGGAGTAAAGAGAAAAAGCAACAGATTTTTCTTCTTGTAGCCCCTTATGCCCACTCTAGCAAACCCATGATCTATTTTTTTGCACTCAGTTAAGATATGACCAGGACTAAAAGAGGGCTTGGAAGCAGTACCTAACAATGAATGGGTAGAGGGGTGCTGGAGTCCTATCCCTTGATATTCCAGACCCACCCCAAGAATGAGACTCATGGGCATCTGAGGCAGACTCAGGTGTTGCTATAAAGGCTGAACAAATTTGGGGAGACAGAAGAGTTGAGAAGGAATGCATTTGGAATTGTATTTGGTAATGAGATATCTTTTTTCTTTTCTTTTCTTTTTCTGGTCTTCCCCATCTGATTTTGAGGCCTCAGTACCTAATCATGTTCAACAAGGTAAATAAAATCTAAATATTTAAAAAGTGGAAATCAATTTTAACCAAGAGTTAATGGTATAAAGAGGGTTTGGACCCTTTCTTGCTTTCCCTGGAAGGCAATGGTCGGAGTTCTTGGGGACTTCCAATCCTTCTCTCCTACCTGAAAAAAAAAAAAAAAATACTGTGCTCTGGTGTTCCTTGGCTCTTAGGTTGCTTTCTGCTTCTGATGGTTAGCCTGGTCCCTTGGACCCAGCCCAGAACCTTTCAAGGAAGTGATTTTCAGCTACTCAAATGTGTCCTGTGGTGCCCATAGGTGGCAAGGGGGGGCAGAACCACTGAGTTCACCCTGTTTGGTCACAGTCACCCAGAAGGCTGGCAGCCATGAAGGGCAGGGTAGGGCTGAGAAACAGGAAGGAGACACCAAAGGGTGAGTGAGGGCTTTTACCAGAGAGTGGCCCCTGGTCCAGCTCTGCCTGCCCAGGTTCCTCAGCTCCCTTTCCACAGCCCTGCTGATTTGTCTCGGAGGAGACCTGATTACACTGCATGCTCACAGTCCCCAAATCATTCAAGGACAGGAACCCTAAGTGGGTCTCCCCACCATACCAAGACACAGGTTTTCTTTTCAGTCCACAAGCTAACTAACTAGTGCTGGCACCCAAATCAAATGGCCCCAAGAGAGAAGATACAAGACTCTCATTCCAACCTTTTTCTTTAGGGTTTGAGATTTAAAAATCCACAATGGATGTAGCTTTCTGTGCATTGATTGACAATAAAGGCAGGCATGAAATATTCACCCAGGGCCACTCTCTCATACTAAATATTTAACACAACATTAGAGAAGGTTTTTCCCAGACTTCGCCAGGCACCGGCTAGGCGGCTGGCGCACTGCTTACCACTCATTTATGACTAATCTGAGTCCCTAGCCGCTGACAGCACAGCAAGCCAGACAAAGTTGGGACATTGGCTCGCTGCTGGGCTGCCTCACCTTGGGGAAACTTCGGATACTCTTCCGGGGAGTCTCTCCAAAGGGAAAAGGGAGTCTTTGACACCCAGTCCTGACCAGGAAAAAGAATCGACTTCTTCAAACTCTTGTAAACTGGCACTGGCTCTCTGCGGGATTGTGGGGTAAGAGTCCCTGAAAGTTGGGGGGAAGGAGTCACATCTCTGGTGAAGTCAGTCAGTGGGGAAAGGGGTCTTCATCCACACCCCAGTCTGGGCTGATCACCAGGAAGAGGCAAGAGCCCCCCATATGTGAGAGCCCTCCTCCTTCCCCCAATCCTGGGGGAGAAAAGAACAGCAGCAGATAGAAAAAAATACAATTACCCCCTCCCAACCCCCGCCCCTGCCCATCCCACTGCCCACCCCACCCCAACCCTCTCTCTCTCCTCCTTTGCTTGCTCTGTGGAATGGAAAGGAGGGGAGTGAGGAGAGAAAAACGAATACAAATCTGCAATTGATTTTCATAATGTTTCTGCGGTGTTTGCAAACCAATCGCCTGAACGTCCCCATCTTACCTAAGAGAGAACCCCTCCTACGTCTGCGAAGTGCTCCGAACTGATATATGACAATATCTACTTTGGATCACGTGCTCAGGGAGAGAGACTAAGACGGATAACGCGTCATCTCGCCTTCCCAAAATTTCCCCCCTCGCTAGACCGGGTCCAAAACCTCCATCTGGAGCCGGCAGAAGCAGAGAACGATGTTTAACTCGGTCAGCCTGGGCAACTTCTGCTCGCCGTCGCGCAAGGAGAGGGGCGCTGACTTCGGCGAGCGAGGGAGCTGCGCCTCCAATCTCTATCTTCCCAGTTGCACTTACTATGTGCCCGAGTTCTCCACGGTCTCCTCCTTCCTGCCCCAGGCCCCCTCTCGCCAGATATCCTATCCCTACTCCGCCCAGGTGCCCCCGGTCCGGGAGGTCTCCTACGGCCTGGAGCCCTCCGGCAAGTGGCACCCCCGGAACAGCTACTCCTCCTGCTATGCAGCGGCCGACGAGCTTATGCACCGGGAGTGCCTGCCTCCTTCCACCGTCACCGAGATCCTCATGAAAAACGAAGGCTCCTACGGCGGCCACCACCACCCCAGCGCCCCACACGCAGCCCCTGCCAGCTTCTACTCCTCAGTCAACAAGAACAGCGTCCTGCCTCAAGCCTTCGACCGTTTCTTCGACAACGCCTACTGCGGCGGCGGCGACGCGCCGGTCGAGCCCCCCTGCCCAGGCAAGGGCGAGGCTAAGGGAGAGCCCGAGGCGCCCCCAGCCTCGGCACTGGAGTCCCGGGCGGAGGCGGGGGCGGAGGCCGAGGCCGAGGAGGAAAACACGAATCCCAGCTCGTCCGGCTCAGTCCACTCGGCGGCCAAGGAGCCGGCCAAGGGAGCCGCCCCCAGTAGGTAGCAGCGGCCGGGAAACAGGCGGGCAGCAAGGGAGGGAGGGTGAGAGTAGGGGGGAGGCGAGGGGAGCGGGGACGGTCCTCGTGTTTTGGGTCAGTCCGAGTTTATGTGGAGTTTTATAAGCATTCAAAGGATTTTATTATAACCTACAAAGCCCTCTCTCCCAACGACTCGACTTTTTACGATGGAGAAGGGGTGGGGAGGGAGGGAAAAGGGCTCTTTGGAAAAGCCGGGTGACCCCCGCCCCACCCGTTATCTCCCTCGGTCTGTGAAATTTTTAAAAGCACCACCATCGCGGGCGATATTAACTTTGATCGTGAACTTAGAGCAGCATTTAAAGAACGATG
>RJWH01007417.1:0-40519 GCA_004363575.1 Solenodon paradoxus | reverse complement strand
GCAGGGTCCCTGCCAGGCCTGACAGCCTTTCTTCCTGAGCAGCCAGAACAGGCTGGACCGCCCTCTCCTCCATCACATCTAAATCCGTGTTTTTTCGTTTCTCGACTCCGTCTTCCGAAACAGGGCAAGAGAAAGTCGAGCAGCTGTCCTGGCCATTCTGTCCTCTGAGTCTGACGTGGTTCCCGCAGACAGGACAAGAGGCCTGCTGGGTGTCCAGAGCAAGGAGGCCACCCTGAAGACACGAGCTGACCACGCCTGCGCTACGCTTCCTCCGGAGACATGACCCCAACACCAACCACGAAGGCCATTCCAGGAAAACCAAAACTACTTCTCTAGGGCAGTACCCACATGACCAGACATTTGGAGAAAAAGAAATTTGCTTGAGTCCATTCAACTATTTAAAGTTCTCTTAAGGCAGCCACCCTTACTCTTCCCACAGCTAATTCTGCAAAACTGCCAGACAAATTTTGAAGCTTTGTTTCTGAGCAAAAGTTATGAACTCTTTGGGAATCTACAGATCTTCTGCCAAAATATGCCGGGATTCCTGTCCGGGAGAACAGGGAGAAGGAAGGAGGCCGAGAGAGACTGAGAAAGACAACAGACTAACAGAGTGAAAGCGGGCTCAGGGGGCGAGAAGCCTCTGAGGACTGTCACCTCGAGTGTCTGACTCCCTGCCTATTTATTGTCGTTACACAAGGAAGTTGTTCTTCGAAAATCCACGAGATATAAATCATCCATTTTACAGCCATCGTTCACATAGCTGAAGTTACGTCAACACGAAAGGCTGTGCGTACAGTTACACGTGTCCTTGCCAACTGGCTAACTTTTAACTTACATTTCAACAGCACCTCAGAAGCCCCTCCAGCCAAGGTCTTCCTCGCTGGGGGCTCCTGTCGTTCCAGACAACAAGGTTTCTGCTTCCCTGCCAAGGCACCGATGTGTCGAAACTAAGCTGCTCTTACTGTTCCCCACAAAAATAAATGTAGCGAATGCGCATAAGATGCTGCATAGAACATCAGCAAGTCCGCAGACGCTGACTCAGAGGACTGACTCCAGCAGGAAGGGTCCGCGGCGCCCGAAGGCTGGACTCCACTCAGTACAGACCCCGCTCCCCCTTCAGACACGAACACTCAAGCCCGACAGCCCCCAAAAGTCGGACCCAGGGGAGGACTACCCGACGGGCTGCAACTTCCCACTCGCAGACATTTCAGCGCTGGAGAGCTGCGCGCACGCCCGGCTCTGAGCAGCGTCCGGGGTGCCCGAGGGTCCACACGACAGCCTCCACGGGAGGCGGGGCTGCAGCACAAAACAGAGGGAGAGCTGAGAAGGCACAGTGTCCAAAGCCCCGGCACAGACCAGGTGACCGCAAAGCGCTGCTGATGGAGATGCAGCCACAGGTGCACTGCAGAAGCAAAGTGTCGCAGTCATCATTCATGGAGAAAGGAGGACACTCGGGGACGCAGAAGACACAGTGACCATGAACTGACATTCAGTTTGCTTCATTCTCAGGCGATTTCTAGAGCAGACTTGCAGGCCTGGAGGAGAAGAACGGTACACACGCGAAACGCGGCGACGCCCCTGTCTGACAGGTCCCTTGCCTCACAGGCGGAGCTGCCGGTCTTCCAACAGCGCCGACGGCCTCGAGAGTACTGTCCTCTCACAAGCAGAAAGGCAGTTTTTAACGGAAGAGGAAAATCATCCTTATTCAAAAATTAAACTGTAGCTTTTAAAATGATGGTAAATCTCATAAAGTTCAGTGTGGTTCCTTCTAGCACGTGACTAGGGGCTGAAGACACAAAATCACTGAACCCTGGCCATCTGGGTGTCAGGTCTCTGATTCTGTCTCTCTGGTCATGTGAACGACAGTGACTCTGACGTGCTGCAGTGGCCCCAGGAGTCGCAAACTTGTTAAAGGCCACCAAGCACGTCCCTGAGTGCTGTCTGGGCTCCTCCTCAGGAGGCGACGAAGAGACTGGGTGGATGACACTGTTTCCTTAGAACACCACGACATGCTGGACAGTTGGGGACCGGAGGGGTCAGGGACTGAGCCGTGGGGGGACGCCAGAGTCAGCAGGAGAGAAAGCCAGGAGGATGTGAAGCCAGAGGTGGGAAGGAGCCAGACTCAGCACCTGAGCGCAGGATCAGGCCCCGAGCTTCCAGAAGGCTCTTAAAGGGAGGAACGAGGGAAGGTCACTCGGAACGGAGCAGGAGCGCAGGCCTGCTTGGGGAAGCATCACCTCTACTTGCGTGCACACCTGGGCATGCGCACATGCAAACCATGCACACGTGACTCAGACACGTACACACACATCCATCTGGAGTCACGGACTTTTGAGGGAGGAAAATACAAAAGGGAGAAAAAATCAAGTGAGTGAAGTAGAATCAAGATGTCTAAGGTTTCTAAGTAGCTCCGCAGCATGAACAACAACAAAAGCAAAGCATCAAGATACTCTCCAACTGAAGCGAAACCGTTATTTCTCTTGGTTGAAAGCTCGCACTTCTAAGCCTCGCTACTCCAGGGAGACATTCTCGTGTTCCCTGTAAGCACTTCAGCAAGCCCAACACCCCGCGTAAGGCCAACCCTCTGTGGTGCGCAATTCCCATCGCTGAACTGCTCCCTGAAGCCAGCCGCCTGGGGTGGCGAGCAGCCCCTGGGTACTGTTTGGGGGTCCCCAGTCCCCATAGGTAGGAATCTCACCTATACCCAGACCTGCTGTGACCATTACGTATCTGTCATAGGACTGCCACACAGCAGCCACTCAGCAGAAACCCGTGTGGGCTGGAAGCTGAGGTGGAGGGCTGCGTCCAGGAACAGAGCTCATGGTGAATTAGGGTCACAGTGCAGCGCGCCCACGGGGCAGGTGACAGAGCGTCAGACTCACCCAGAGGTACCGGGAACCAGACAGACAAAGAAAGGACGCGTGAAATAACTACAGGAAAAACGTAAAGTTGTAGGAGAAAAAAAAGAAATCTTAGCAGTGACAATATTTATATAAATATAAAAATGAACAACCTGAATACAAATTTACAATAAAAACCATGATAAATTTATGTTGGGACTCTAAAGGCAGCGAGTGAGCGTAAAAAGAACTAAAAATCCTGGTGAAGTAGGACATCGAATCACCGGATTGTGACCAAGAGATAAAAGCACAGCGGCAAAGAGTAGATGAAGCAGCTTCTCCTAAATTTAAAGTGACTGTCCCTGGGGAAGCAGATAAATGGAAAGGGAGCGTTTAGGGGTCTGCAGGTTTTAAAAAGATTTGCAGCAATGTGATTTTCTTCAAAGACGTGTCAGAATTACTTGGATTATTTCTAATTTAAATATGCAAAAATATCAAAACTCAAATGGTGAACACAAGTCCAAAGTTTCCTCCTAAAAGCTAAAAGTGGCCATTGCGTGACCTTCGCGCGGCGCCAGAACGCACCGCCCGCACCGAAGTGGCCGGCACTCGCATTCGTGGATGCTGGGCCTTCACTGCCAGGTCGCGGGTCCGCCCGCCGGCCAGCCTCGCCGGCCTTGGAATGGACAGCGCGTCTCGAACGCTCGCTTCTCCACCCGCCACGGCGCGTGGACCTCGTTCCCCTCACACTGGCGGGAACTGAGGCCCCCGGGCCCGCTCCCGGCCGCCTGTCCTCGGGCCTGACGCCGCGCCGGCCGGCTGGGGCGCTGGCGGCCGTTGCGGGACGCGGCGAAAGGTGTCCCGACTCGGTCTCCGGTCCGCACGCGAGTGCCGCCCGCACGTCGGGCTCCCAGACGCCTGGAGGACAGACCGGAACCCGCGGCGGCCCGAACAGCCCTCCGCGCCCCGCCCGCGGGCCTTCGCGGCCGGTCGGCGGGAGCCGGAGCCTGAGCCTGGGCCGGGAGCCGGGAGCCGGAGCCGCTGCCTGGAGCCCGGCGCCGCGGAGGGGCCGCCCGGCCACCCACCTGGAACTCCAGGCCGTAGATGACCGGCGCGTCGTCCTCCATGCCGCCGCCCGCGCGGAGCGGCCCGGGATCGCCCCGGACTCGGCGCCCCGACTCCCCGCCGCAGACGCGCGCCGCCGCGCTGCCCGGTCCAGCCGGCGCCCGTCGGGCCGCTTCCGGTGTTTTCTGACGCGTCACAACACGCGCCTTGGCGGCGACCAATGGCAGCGGCGCCGGACTCCTGCGCAGGCCCACTTGGCGCTCCGGGCCGCAGGCTCCGCCCCTAGTAAGCTCCGCCCCCAACCCGCCCCTGCGTGCTGCTCCGCCGCCTCGGGTTCGACTCCTTCCCGGCGCCTGCTCCTGGGGCTTCTCCCGCAGACGCTCGTTCCTACCGATTCCCGCTGCGGGACAGGCGCCCTCCTGCGCGGCGGCCCGGCGCTTTGCGACAGCCCGGGGACTACGGAGTCAGGCTGTGCGCGAAAGCCGCGACCACGGAGGCGCACAGGGGACCCCGAGGACCCCCATCCTTCAGTTTCGGGGATTCGGGGACAGCATTGCGCTGCCAGTGCGGGGGCCACGAGGCCTGGCGGTCGCACCACCGGCACCTTTTATTCATCCTTCGACACGCCCCAGTGGGGCTCTGCTGGGGAGACCTGGGGTCCCGGGAGTTTTCCGAGTTTTGGTGGGACTCGCCCCCCGTCCGTACTCCCGAAGTGCTCCAGCTTACGTGGCGTGTGGTCCCGAACTGCCGTAGCTGAGCGCTCTTCACTGACCTGAGTTGCACTGGGGTCCAGAACCACGCACGCGTACTCCATCCGTGTGGTCATTTACCTCTTTTTCTAACCTTAATCTTTGTGACACATGGAACAGGTGTATGGGAAGCTGCTTAACAACACTTATCGGGAGAATCCACGTCATAACCACAATGCACAATCACCGCACATCGGTTAGGACGGCTACATTTTACCGTCAAACACAGCTAGTGCTGACAGGGTGTGGAGGAAAAGAACCCTCTTAACCTACTGGTGGGTGGTACATCGGTGCAGCCATGATGGAAAGCAGTGTAGGGTATCTCCGGAATCAAAACAGCATTACCGCAAGAGCCAGAAGTCTCACTTCTGATATCCAAAGGAAATGGTTATCACAGAGAAATCTTCACCCGCGTGTTTACTGCAGCATTGTTCAGGGTAATGCATGGAAGTAACTTTGTTGTCCAGACAGATGAATGGGTAAACAAAATATAGTGTGTAAGTACAAAGGAATATTAATCAGCATGAAAAAGAAAGTCCTGACATCTGCAACAACAGAGTGATATTGAAGGACATTGTGTTGAGTGAAATAAACTAGACAGAAATACAAATAATGGAACTTGTAATGAAATCGCAGGATGGTGGTTACCAGAAGCTGAGGTGTGGGAGAAAAGGGGAGATACTGAGTAAAGAATAAATTACACTTACTAAGTTCTGGAGACCTATGGTACAACAGTGACTGTAGTTTAAAATGATACATCCTATACTGAAATCTATGGAGAGTAGATCGGTATTCTCTACACACAGAAAACAAGGTACGGAAGCAATGTTGTATCACATCGTGTTAATCATGTCACAATGTATACATCAAAACACGCCTTACACCTTAAATATATACTAATTTGTCAGGAATTTAATCATTGTAAAAGTTGGGGTCTGGTCTTCCTCAGTTGTACCCCAGGGCCTGGCACTGTGCTGTCCCAGAATTCAGACTGGAAGAATATGTGTTGGATGAAAGAGGCCTCCCGCAGAGACGACCCTGGCTCGGGGTTCTTGTACCCCACGTGTAACCATAGTACGCAACGCACAGCAAAGGTTAAACTGGACATTTATTGAAGCAAGCAAGAGAAATGAGAAACAGGCTAGTTTGGAGAGACAACTGGCACTACACTGTGGATAAACATTTTCGTAAAGTGGATCTTTTTGCTGTCTCACCCGGTTCTACCCCAGGAGCAGTCCAGGCAGGGGATTTCCAGGCAAAGTATGGAAATTTCCAGAAATAGGTGTTCCCTGTACTGCACATGCTCTATACCCATAAATTGGTTATAACGAGCTTAATGTCTGGGCCCATATCTGACTTTGCCTTAAGTAAATTATGAGGTGACGGTTACTCCAAGGTGGCCACAGCAGTCAGTGCACCTGTGGGCCTGCTGCCTTTTTGGTTCCGTTTCTTGACATAGGGCAACTGCAGGAATGTATGTGCAGCTTTCCCACTGGTCAGGATTTTATCTGGCCATTTCAGGGCCTTGTCTGTTGAAGCATGCCCCTCTCCATTCCACTGCCCCTCAAGCTAACCCACCTAACAATTAAGACAAGAAATCCGGAGGCAAAGACATGAGAATCTCACTCAACATCCCCATGCCCGTCTGCCAGAGATTATGTCGTGTATCTTAGGAAAACACAGAGGCTTCAAACACTTCTGGACTCCAGCCAGCCACCCGCCATCAATATGATGTCACTACCATGTTATTGCCGAAGCGGTCCACATGCCTGCAGGAAACGGAGGAAACACTGGCACAGAAACAAATCCCTACAAGTATTTCCTACGTGCTTTGACCAGCAACGGAAAGCCCTAATCAGCCTTCTGCCTGCCCGGCTGCCCTCCCGCCCTCCTGCTCCAGGTTTGCACGCGGCGGCTGAGAACCAGGATCAAGCCCCGCCAAGCCCAGTCAGTTCACACCTGGGGAGCAGTCCCCGCCCACCGCGGCGAGGACCGGAAACGCGCCGCGCTTCCGGCCGCGAGGTTGGCGCATTGCGCAGGCGCGGGCGCGCCGTGACCGGTGTGCGCAGGCGCAGAGGCCGCAGGACCGGCCGCCTCAGCCCCTCCTTCCCGGAGGCTTCCTGCGCCTTCTCTCCGGACTCCGGTGGCGGCCGTGGGCGACCCCGGTGGGCGGGTGGCAGGTGAGGAGCAGGGCCGCTGCTGGAGGGGCCGGGCGTCCCCCCTCGGCGCCGCGTCGGGGCAGAGCTGCGTGGGGCCCGGGGTCCGGGGCCCGGGCCCGGCGTCGGCGCGGACGCCCGAGGGCGCGGCAGGTCCTTCCCGGCCGCCGCCGCGCCGTGGCGCCTCCTGCCCGGGCTGCACTCGGGAGGGCCTCCCAGTGAGCTGCCGCCCGGCCCCGCGCGACCCCGCCGTCACTGCACGTCCCGCTCCCCCGCCGGCTCCGGGCCGCCGTGAGCGCGGTGACGACGGTCCGCCTGGCGGCTGCGCGCCGGCGGTGTCTGTTTTCTCCGGGCCGGGACTTCAGCTGCAGGGACACGCTCGCCGCCTTGACCCTGGAGTCAGAAGGCAGATGGAGCGAGCGCAGGGCGCCGCCAGCCCCTGTGCACGGCGGGGCCGGGACAGCGTGGCAAGTAGGACGTTCTGGTTGCAGCATCAGCCATGCAGGGCCGCAGTCTCGATCTTGCCGGCCGCACGCTGCTGCTTCATTGCAAAGCGGTGGTGACGGCGTTTCACACGCTCCGGAGGGTGGTGGCCGCCCTGCTGCGTAGTCCTCATCCCACTGTGCGCAGTGGCGCGCGACTGAAAGACTGAATCGTCTTCCAAAGTCACGTCTCCGTGACCCTAAAAAGAAAAAGGCCCGCATCCAGTGCTCTCCCTGCCTCCCCGCTGCTAGAATCCTGGTCCATCCAAACCCCTGCAAGAAAAACCCGCGCTGCAGCCCGGCCGGCATGTATGGCTGGCAGTGTGACTTCCAGCAAGTCACTCAGGTCTCCGCTGTGATGGCGGTGATCACAGTCGTTTATAAGTTAGTCCCCAGGAATCAATAAGAGAATATGTGTAAAGCGCTTGGCCTCTACTGGGTGTCCTTTACGTGGTTACTTTCATAAACGCACACTAATTCGAGTTTCCCCATCGATTTCAGGGAAATCGGGCTTCTGTTATTGCAATACAGCAAAAGATATAATTGTAGAGTCTATGCCCAGAATGGGAACCTGAACAGCAAGTTTTATTTATTCTTAGTGAATTTAAACTAAAAGTTCATTTTTGCGCTTTTGAAAGCATTTATCATGTAGAGCACTCAACTGGGCAGAAAGCAGATTTCTTTGCTGGCGATGACGCTGACTTCAAGTCATGTCTGGTTTCATAAAAATTATTAGGCTAATAAGAGGGAGTAAAGGTAAACACAAATCAAGAACAGAGACCTGCTTTTCTATTTTTAAGTTATGAAGTAAGAAAACCAGCTGTCACATATGTGCAGATACATGCATTCAAGTGCAAGCCCAGCCAGTGTCCTGCCACCAGCAGGAGACAGGGATCCCACCAGCAGCCTGGACGCTCACAGCTGTCCCTCCCCTTCGGAAACTTCCTTCCCTTCCTGTCACCTGCACACCCTGGCCTCCTCACTGAATTGGCATTATCACCTGGCTTTTGTATTTGTGTTATTCAAACAGCATACTCTTTCTCTACTCATTCTTTGTGCAAAATCTGATTCTTGAGATTCAAACATATTGATGTATTTATTACACATGGGATGCTTCATTTGTTTTCGCTGCTGTTTAATATTCCTTTTGCCAATACCATTATTTTTTGTTCATTATGAGCTATGCACAATTCTGTAATTTCATTATTAGTGGTATTCCACTCCACACGGTGTGCATCGCTGTCTGTTGACAGGGGCCGGCCGGCTCCAGACTTTCTGAGGTTAGGAAGTGGGGCGGTGTTTGGATTTGTTGTCTGCAGACACTCGCCGCGGAGGCCACGGTGCCCGCGGCACTTCTCTGGGGAACGTCTGGCAGTCAGGTGGTGAGGTCGTCGGTCACGGTAGCGTGAATTACTGCAACTGAGACCTTTGAAAGTGAAAAGAGGACTTAATTTTACTGCAGCCACGGGCATAAAGTGGAGTTGTCCTGAAAAAATCAAGATGTGTGACTACTGAAGTCATGCTCGTGAAACCAGTATCCCTCTCAGCCTGCTCACATCTTTGGTCTATTTTTCTGTTGTGATCGTTTGATGTCCTGTTGATTTGTAGGATTTTTTTTATGTTGTTGATACTAAATAGCCTGAGAGTATTGAGTACAGGTAAACGCACTGAAGAAGAATATTGTACCCTGCTACTGATGTATGGATTTGTGCAGCCACTTTTTGAAACAATTGGGCATTACCTAGTAAAGACTAAACGGGTATTAATAATATGAAGAAGTTCACACATATACACCAGGAGATACGTAACCAGAATGTTCAGACCACATTCCTTGCGGGATCCAAAACCTAAACACCTCGAATATCCACCATAGTAGAACAGATGATGTGCGCCACGCCGTCCGTCACGCAGTAGAGCGTTGCCTCCAGCAAAGATGAGTGACAGCTGCAGCCGGCGGACAGGGTCTCAGCATTAAAGTGGGAGGGGCACCTGAATCAAAAACTAAATATGTGTGTTTATACATACATACACACTCACACATATGTTTGGAGACATAAATGTGGAAAATTGAAGAAAAGAGTATGGCAAATTTCACTATATTAGCTTTGAAAAGAGAAGTAGGCATTGGGCTGTGTCTTAACCATGCCGGAAATACTGTTGTATATCCACTGAATACTTAATAAAAGTTACAGATACTGTACCTTTTGAAGAGAAGGCAGACAGCAGGCAGAACCTTCTATGGAAAGACAGGAGCAGCCTTATCTGAGACTTTCCCTCCTGAGTCTCCTTCGGCCGCGCGCTGTGCTGTGTCTCCCGAGAGCGTGTCAGGGCTCACGCTCCTTCCCGTCCCTCTGCCTGCCCTGGCGTGGGCTCCCCGAGCCCTGGGCAGTGTCAGACAGCGAAGCTCCTGGTGGGCAGGCCGTTCCAGTCCACCCGGCAGTGGGTCGCTTCTGTTTAGAACAGGCGAGCAGTGTGGTCTTGTCTGGACACAGGCGTCTCTGGAAACTGGCGTCACTAAAACAGCAGAAGTTGACCAAAGCAGAGAGAGTTAGCAACAGCTTTCTGGAGAGAAACACCTGCAGGTTTCAGTTGTTGCTTAAAAGAATGCTGCTTTTTACTGCTCTTCTTCCTTTCAGAAGATGCCTTTGGAAAGGCACTGGTGGACTGGTGACCTAGCATTGTTGCGTCCAAGAGTTCTGCCCTCGAGACCGTTACCTCCCCGCTGCCCCTCACGCCTCTCGCGTTCCCTGCTCCTCACCAGGGCCTCGTGCAGAGTTCGCGTTGTCGGAGCACTGCGCCCGTGAACCCAGGGTGCGTGGCATCCCTCCTGGTGGCGCGCACTCTTGAGGTTTGGGGACTAACGTGTAATGACGTGTCTCCGCCGTTCCTTCGTGACAAAAGCACTTTAAATAGGTGAGATCAGTGACCGGTGACTGGCGCCGAAAGCTGAGGGGCTGGCCTCACGTTTGCCATCTCTGTTCCAGGCTGCCATGGACACCGCGGCGGGCGCGCCCCGGAGCCCAGGAGCCGAGGGCCCCACGGCGGGCAGCACTGCCCCGGCGCCCCTGGAGGACCAGGGTCAGCTTCTCTGCCACGAGGAGACCATTGACCTGGGGGGAGACGAGTTTGGGTCTGAGGAGAACGAGACCGCATCGGGGGACTCCAGTGACTTTGGGCAGAAGCTCACCGGGCACAGGATGGACAGTGTCCTCATCTCCGACTCTCCGAACAGCAGCGAGGATGACGCAGGCGACCTTGGCTGTCTGCGGGCCGTCGTGGAGCCGGCGGAGGGCAGCGCCGGCCGCCTCCGGGAAACGCTGCAAGAGGAAGGAGTCCTGGCCACCCTGAGTAACGGCAGTGACAGCGAGGGGGACGACACGCCGAGAGGCGTCTCCGACATGACCCCCGACAGCAGGTCGTCCTTGAAGGAGGCCCTGGAGCAAGCGGCCGTGCTGGGTGAAGCCGCCTCTGCAGTTGAAGGTGCGGAGGCCCCCGGGCCGGGGGCTGAACCGGAGGTGCCCGTAGCTGCGCCGCCCCCCGGGCCAGCCCCTCGAGATGACGCGGCAGTGCCCGTGTGCACCATCTTCAGCCAGGCCGGGCCCACGCGCTCCCAGCCGCCCCTGCTCCTGCAGGATGGCTTCGAGCCCCAGATGGTGAAGTCCCCCAGTTTCAGCGGCTCCAGCGACGCAGCGGCCAAGACCCCGCCCCAGGCGGTCCAGCCAAGCCCCAGCCTGAGCACCTTCTTTGGGGAGACGACCACCACCAACTCCGTGGCCGCAGATTTCTTCGACTCCTTCACCACGTCCACCTTCATCTCCGTCAGCAACCCCAACGCAGGCGCGCCGGGTCCGGAGCCCCTGTCCTCACTGCCCGCACCCCTGGGAGAAACGCCCCTGGCCCCCGGAGGGCCTGCCCGCTCCCCAGCAGCGGGCAGCTCAGCGCCCGGTGTGTCCACGGCACCTCTGGGAATCCCTCCATCCCCGAAGCCCTTCTCGCACATCCAGGCTGTGTTTGCAGGGAGCGAGGACCCCTTTGCCGCCGCGCTGAGCATGAGCGAGATGGACCGGAGGAGCGACGCCTGGCTGCCCGGGGACAGAAGCCGGGCCGTCTTGGCTTCGATAGCAGCCCAGCAGTCCAGCGCGGTGTTCGTCGAGAAGGACGGCCTCACCATGCCGGGCCTCAAGTTCGACAACATCCAGGTAAGGCCCGGCTCCCGGGAGACCCCGGCTCGGGGGCTCTTCTCACAGCCCCAGAGACGCCTGCTAGCACCTCGTTCCTTCCTGCTCAGGCTGTGCATTAAGTGAGCTGCGATTCCAGGCGTGAGACCTTCCTGGAAAGAACACGTAGAATCCACGAGAAATGTATTACAGAACCTCCTAAGGACTGAAAAGTCCGCACTTTCCAGCACTTGCTAAGATTCTGAGTGTGAGAGTCTGTCATGTCGCTGGATAATGGGGAGCCCTGTTGATTTCCCTGGTACGTGCTTGGAATAGAGCCACCGGCTCGACAGACACCCGCTCTCTGAAGCAGCGCTGCTGGGAGATCGCTGTCTCTGTCTCCACTGTCGCGAGCGGGGACGCGTGGACCTCGCCGAGTCACAGGTTTCTTACTCTTCGCGTGGGTACCCAGGAGTCGCCCTGCGGGGTCATACGGCAGTCGTGCTTTTCCTTCTTGCAGGACCCGCCACACTTTTCCAGAACAGCCGCACCCCTGCCCACTGCCAGCGGCAGTGCAGGCTCCCTCTCTCCACACTTGTTGTTTCGGGCTTTCTGGTGGGAGCCGTCCTCTCCGCTGTGGCTGCGTCCCCACAGTGGCGGTCACCCGCGTTCCCCTAATGCTGCTGACGCGCATTTTTCGCACGCTCCTTAGCACTTGTGCGTCTTTGGAGAAATGTCTGCTAGGTTTCTGCCCGTCGTCTGGCGGGGAGATTTCTTTCTGTGGCTGACGTGTATGAGTTTTTTATACACCTGGGATATTAATCCCTTGCTGGACATATAATGTGCGGACATCTTTTCCCTTTCAGTGCTTGTCTTTTATGTTGATGTTTTCTTTCTCTTTGTACAAGCTTTTTAATGTAATGTGTCATTTTCAACTTTTTTCTTACAGTATCTTTAAGGCTAGCGTCATGGAATGAATTATCACCTATATATTTTTTTAATGTGTTTTGTTTTGGGCTCTTACATGCAAGTTTTAATCCTTTTGGTGTTCATTTTTGTGTACGGAGTTAGAAAGAGCTAGTGTTGTTCTTTGGCTGTTAACTGCCCAGTTTTCCCAGCCCAGTGTGCTGAAGACACTGTTTCTCTGCTGTTTGCTCTTTTATCAGAAAGTAGCTGTCGTTACATTTGTCTGTTTCTGGAGTCTTCATTCTTCTGGTTCATTGCTCCTTGTCTCTTTTTATCCCAGCCTCATACTGTTTCACTTCCTGTTGCTTTGTCATATAGTTTGAGATTGGGAAATAATCCATTTTTCTTTTTTCTCAAAATTGCATTAGCTAATTGGGGTGTTCTGTGGTTTCATATAAATGTTAGTATTAGTTGTTTTGTTTCCCAAAAAAGTGTTACTGGAATTTTAATAGAGATTGTATTGAATCCAAATGGCCATTTTAACTATATCAATTTTGTCCAACCATGAACACAGTACCATTTAATCTTTTAGATTCTTTTCTTTCTTTCATGTTTGTCTTATAGTTTTCATCATACGGGTCTTTCACCACCTTCGTTAAATTAATTTTTAGGTATTTAATCTTTCAGATGTGATTGCGAGCAAGATTATTTTCTTAATTTCTCTTCCTTCTGGCTCATTGCTTGCATATAGAGATGCAGCAGATTTTTGTAGATTTATTTTGTAGCCCCCACTTGACTGTGCTCGTTGTTTTAGCCATTTTTAGTGGAGTCTTTTGGGGTTTTCTCTGCATATTGTCGCATCATTTGCGAATAGTGGTAGTTTCACGATCCAGCCTGGGCTCCTTTTGTTTCCTGTCACTGCTCTGACTCAGACGCTACAGTGAATGAAGTATAAGCGGTGAGAGTGAGTGGCCTTGTCTTGTTCTCGGTCTTAATGGAAAGGCTTTCAGTTTTTCATCGCTGAGCACGACATTGGCTCTGGGTTTGTCACATGTGGCCTTGAGGGATGTTCCTTGTGTGTTCATTTGATGGAGAGTTTGTAGTCATAAAAGGGTGCGGGGTGTCGTTGAATCCGTCTCTGCCCCGACTGGTGCGATCAGGCGCTGTCTTCCTCTTGCACAGCTCCTGCTGTCAGGGACGGGGTGCGGTCGTGTTGCATCACGTGAGGGAGCCCAGGGCCCAGGGGAGGCCTCACCAAGTGCACCAGCCCTGTGACCTTTAAAGCTTTCTTTTAGTTCTGATTTTCTAGGGTCTCATGAGAAAAGGCGTTAGGGTTTTTTATTGTCGTGGCTTTTAAGAACAGGTGAAGGCGGGAATAAAGGCCGCAGATGCAGGCAGGCAGGGGGAGCGGAGGAGAAGCCCTCTGTCTTAGCTGCAGGGGGAGCGGAGGAGAAGCCCTCTGTCTTAGCTGCAGGGGGAGCGGAGGAGAAGCCCTCTGTCTTAGCTGTCCCTCTGGTCCCGAACCTTGCGGTGTCCATGGACTGCACCCAGCCCTACTCCAGCCGGGCATGCCTGGTGATTTCACATGTCACTGATGGAGCTCACCTCGGGATTGCCCCACCTTAACCTCCCCCAGGGACGTTGACAGTTGTGCAGCCCTCACCGCAGTAACTTCCTAGGGTGTTCTCGTTACCCCAGAGACGCTCCCAGCTCTTCTGCATGCACTTCCCGTGCCCCCTGCCCACCCAGCTGGGGCACCCGTGTCTGCTCTCTGCATCTCTGCTCCTCCTGTTCCGACATTTCATGCGAGCAGGATTGGGCAGCGGAGGGCGCTTCCCCGTGCCCGGCCGCACGAGTCTAGTCACCACCCACGTGTGGGCGCGCCGCTCTCTGCCCATCCATCACGTGGTGGACGTTGGGTGGCCCCCACTAGTGAGTCCTGTGAAAAATGCTCTGTCAGTCGTGCATAGGTCTGTGGACAAGAACCCCGTCTCCTGGGCACAGCCCTGTGGACTGGCCGGCTGGTACAGGCATGTGTCCTAGAGTCTGAGGTGCATCGGGATATTCTCCCACCAGCAGCACGTGCCGTTCAGTTTCTCCGTATCCCTGAGAATAGGGTGTCATGTTTTGCTGGTCTGCGTGTTGTCCCCAGACAAGCAGCTGCCTGGCTCCCACACCTGGTGAGGGTGACTGCCTGTGACCTTATGTCTCTCAGACGTCAGGGGCCGACACCAAGAACCTACTGCCCTGGGTCCTGGGTGGGTTTGTCCTTTAAAATCGAAGTGGGGTAGAAGTCACGGGGGCAGCCCGATAGGACATGTCAGGCCTCCTCTCCACAGAACGACTAGAAGTCGCCCTTCTTCAGACACACACCCTGGAAGGGCTGGCCGGGGCCTGTACAGACCGCAGCGGCGACAGCACCACGAGGGCAGCAGCTTTGGGGTTCAGAGCTGCATCACAGATTCAGGACTCTGAGCCTTGGGAAGAAGCAGCAGCAGAGTTCCCGGAACTGCAGGAAGAGCTGAGCCTCCCAGGAGTAGCTCTGCAGGCAGCAGAGAGCGCACTCGGGGGCCAGGACATGGGGCGCGGGGAGAGGCTCTTGGCGCAGCGAGGAAGGAGGACCAGCGCCCTGTGGTCTGAGTGTGCGCTCCCGAAGGAAAATTATAGAGGGCACCACCCTAGCCGGAAGGCAGCGAGGGGAATACCCCACCCCACCCCTACCACCATATTGCGCCAGAGCCCACCAGAAATCCCACCTACATACTAAAGGAAGAAGAGTCTCCCAGATGGAGAAACCTTCCACTCTAACCACAGCGCTCCCTGCGAGTGGGTACAGAACTGCAGCCCCGTCGCTGACTGCGTCAACAGCGAGGCGGTCATTGCCCTTGGGAGCTGGGACACTGGGGGAGGCTCTGCATCCCCCACATACTCCACCCTCCATAAGCTGAGCTCTCGGGCCCCAGCAGAGGGTCCACATAAGAACTTCAACAAATCCAGCCAGTAATGATGCCGCAAAACTCAAGAAATCCCAGTGTCCAAACCAAGATCCAGGCTGACTCGGTGCAGGTTGATACCCTGCACAGCCGTCGCTGCAGGGAAGCCTGACCCACAGAAACAGACAGTGCCGGGCAGAGCAGAGACAGAGAATATGTGCAAAATGATAGGTCCAGTTAAAAAACCCAGAGGAAAATCAGAATACAGCTGATGTATGCAAAGTACCTGAGGATGAATTCAAGACAACAGTGATAAACATACTCATGGAAATCAAGAAAACAATAGGAAGAAAAAAAGAACAACAGAAAAGAGAAGAAATAAAGTAAGATATTAAAAAACAAACAAACAAACAAACAAAAAAACGCAATAGCTGAACTAAAGAGCTCTGTAGAGGGACTCAAGAGTAGGATGGATGAAGCCTCCAGTAAAATCAGTGAGCTGGAAGACGGGGCAGAGGAATGCACTCAAGCAAACCAAAAAAGAGAAAAAAGAGTTAAATGAAAACAGCTCTCCCAATCTATGGGATAGCATCAAAAGGAACAACGTTTGTAACACAGAGGTCCCAGAAGGAGAAGAGAGAGAAAAGGACTCAGAAACTGTATTCGAAGGAATAATAGCTGAGAATTTTCCTGAGCTGAAGCATTAAGCAAGCCTGCAGACCCAGGAAGCTCAAAGAGTTCAGACAAAAGAAAACTAAACAGACCTATACCTTGACACATGTCATCAAAATATGAAAAATGCAAGATAAAGAAAGACTCTTCATACCAGTTAGAAAAAAATGATCACAAAAAAAGGAGTCGCCATAAGATTGTCAGTGGATTTCTCAACTGAAACTATCAGCCAGGAGGGAATGACAGTATGTATTCAAAATGCTAAAAAAAAAAAAATTTTCAGTTTTTTTTTTAAAGGAATTTATCACTACAAAACCAGTTCTACCCAGAATACCACAGGATACTTAGTAGAGTGTGTAGGGAATCTTCACTTAAAAATGTAAGACAGCAAAATATCAAAAGTGTGAAGGAAGGGAGGAGAATGAAAATGTGGGTGGCTAGAATGAATGGAATACTAATCTGCTTTCAAATAAAAATAAGAAATAACATAGAATTCTTAATGCTAACCTCAGGGTAACTTCAAAATACATCTCCAGGGTGAAAACAAAGAAGAAAACAAAAACGGAACCAATCGAAACATGACTACAAGCAACTCACCCAAGAAGAGAAAGGGAGAAAAAGGCACTGTCTGGAACAACACACAAGAAGACAAATTGCAAAGTGATGATAAATACCAATCATCACCCTAAACATTAATGGATTGAGCTCTCTATCAAATGACACAGTGGATTAAAAAGCATAACCCAACCCTCTTCTGCATTCAGGGAACTGACCTTCATTCAGAAGGTAAAGGCTCAAAGTCAGTGGTTGGAAAAGAATCCCACAGTTGAATGGCAAACAAAAAAAGAGCAAAAACAGATGTATTCATATCAGATAAAACAGACTTCTATCTAAAGAGCATAACAAAAGACAGAGAGGGTCATTATGTAATGATTAAGCAGTCAACCCAGCAAGAAGACAATGTTTATTCACATTTGCACCAATAGAAGGAACATAAAAATATATTAAGCAAGTATTACTAGAACTGGTAAGAGACATCAGCAGGAACACAGTATAACAGTGGGGGACTTCAACACCCCACTTACAACAATGGACATGTCAGCCAGGAAGAAAATTAGCAGGGAAACAGCCACTTTAAACGAGCATCTGCAACAGACAGGTCTAATAGACATACACTGATCACTTCACCCAGTGACTCCAGGTTTCACTTCCTTCTCAAACACACATGGAACATTCTCAAGGACAGATCATATGCTGGGACACAAAGCATCTCTCAACAAAATTACAAAGAGTGAAGTAATGCCAAGCACCTTCACTGACCAAAATGGCTTAAAACTAGAAATCAACCACAAAAAGAAAGCTGGAAGAACCCATATTAATTGGAGACTAAACAATATGCTTCTGAATGACTTGGGTAAAAACAACAGTAAATCAAAGAGAACTTAAAAAATACTTAGAAACAAATGAGAACGAAGTAACCAGCTACCAGAATCTATGGGATGCAGCGAAAGCAGTACTAGGTGGGAAGTTCATTTCATTCCAGGCTGTCTCGAGATGCAAGAAAAATCATATAATCTAATTTTACATTTAAAGCAATTAGATAAAAACAAAGCCAGAAATCAGCAGAAGAAATAATCAAAATTCGAACAGAAATAAATGAGATAGAAAACATAGAATCTAGAAGATTAATGAAACCGAAAGTCAGTTCTTTGAAAAAATAAAATTGACAAAAAAGAGTCACAAAGAAAAAAAGAAAGAAAACTCAAATAGAATCAGAAATGAAAGGAGAGAAGACACCACAGAAATAAAGAAACGTCATAAGGGACTGCTGTGAACAGCTCTTTGCTGACAAAATGGACAACCTTGAGGACATGGACAGATTTTTGAAAAAGACAGGCCACCGAGACTGAACCTGGAACACCTGGAACACCTGAGCAGAACAATCAATCAAGTTAACTGAAGAGGTAGTCAGAAGTCTCCCTAAAAATAAAAGCCCAGGACCAGGTGGCTTTTCTCATGATTTTTACCAAACCTTCAGGGAAAAATTAACACCTATTCTCTCAAACTCTTCCAAAATATTGAAGAACAGGGAACATTCCCAAATACTCTCTGTGAGGCTAACATCACACTGATACCAAAAGCTGACAGAGACGTCACCAAGGAAGAAAATTACAGATGAAAACCTCTGATGAGCCTAGATGTGAAAATTCTCAACAAAATATTAGCAAACCGAATCCAACAGCGCGTCAAAGAGATCGTCCATCGTGACCACGTGGGAGTCACCCAGGGAGGAAGGACGGTTCAGCATGTGTCATTCTGTTACCTGTTGCCAGCAAGCGCTTGGAGAACCACATGATCACAGCTGTGGGTGCAAAGGGAGCTTGTGAAAAGATCCAGCCTCCACTTACGATTTAAAAAAAAATAAAAAACAACAAGCCTGCATAAAATGGGGCCAGAAGGACATAACTCAGCAGAACAAAGACCATATGCAACAAACCCTTGGCTCTCACCATGGTCAGTGGCGAAAAATTGAAAGCATTTCCTTTAAGGTCAGGAACAAGGTAGGCTGTCCACTGTCACAGCTGCTATTTAACATTTACCGGAGGTCTTAGCCAGAGCAATTGGGCTAGGAAAGAAAGAAATGGAATCCAAATTGGAAAAGAGGAAGTAAAACTATCATTAGCGGATGATAGCATTATGTATGTTGAATACCCTAAAAACTGTCAAAAAATTACTGGACCTTATCAACGAATACAGTAGAGTGACAAGCTGCAAAATCAATGCACAAAAAATCTACTGCATTTTTGTATACAAAACAACATGAAGAAGAAAACCATGCCATTTAAAATAGAAGTAAAAAAATCGAGTATCTTGGAATATACTTAACAAAGGGGGCAGTAGAGCTGTACAATGAAAACTGTAAGTCCTTCCTCAAAGAAATAGAAGAGGACCCAAAAAGGTGTCCCCTGCTTGTGGTTGGGACAAGTCAACGTCTTTAAAATGGTCATCTTACCTAAAGCAATGTACAGGTTTAATGCAATCCTCATTAAAATCCCATGGGATTATTTCTAGAAAATAGAACGAAAATTGTTAAAATTTGCGTGGAGAAACAAAAGACCCGACTATCCAAAGCAATTATGAGAAAAAAGAATGAATCTGGAGGGATTTCACTCCGGACAGTGAACTACTACAAAGCGATAGTCATCATGACAGTGTGGTACCGGAGTAATGACAGAGGCGCAGACCAGTGGAATAGAACTGAGTAACCGGAAACCGACCAACACACACGCTCAGTTAATCTATGATGACAAAGGAGCAAAGGAATATGGTGGAGAAAGGAAAGTCTCTTCAGTAAATGGTGGGCTGGGAAAACTGGACAGCCACATGGAAAAGAGTGAAGTTAGACCACTCTAACATCACTCACAAAAATTAACTCAAAATGGACTCGGACATAAGACCGGAAACCATCAAATTCTTGGAAGACAACCTAGAAGACATTCCTTCACATCAGTCTTAGAGACGTCTGTGGGGGCTCAACCCCAGGACCAGTGGAAGCAGAAGTACAAACAAGCAACTGAGACTACATTAAACTAGAGCTGCTTCACAGCAAAAGAAAACATCACCAAAATCAAAAAACTACCTCACTAGTCACTGAGAGAAGATACTTAGGTTCCATATTTCTTAAAAGGGCTTAATATCCAAAATATTCAAAGAACGCATGAAACTCAATATCAGAAAAACAGACAATCCAATCAAAAAGTGAGAGGAGGAATTGGAGAGACGTTTTTCTGAAGAATATATACAAATGGCCAACAGTCACGAAAAGATGTTCCTCTCACTGGCCACCAGGGAAATGCACATTAAAACAGCAGTGAGATGCCACCTGACACCTGAGACACTGGCTCTTCTCCAGGAGTCTGGAGACAACAAATGCCGCGAGGACCTGGAGGAAAGGGGACACTTTTGCACGGAGGGTGGGAGTGCAGACGGGTGCAGCCCCCGTGGAGAACAGTGTGGAGATTCCTCAGAAAGTTGAAGATGGAAATTCCACGTGGTCCCGCCGTCCCACTTCTGGGTGTTTACACAAGAGATTCAAAGCCCCATCCGCAGAGATGCAAGCACCCCACATTTACTGCACCCCACATTTACTGCACCCCATATTTACTGCATCCGCATGTTTACTGCACCCCACATTTACTGCACCCCCATGTTTACTGCGGCCTTGTTCACAACCCCTAAGAGCCGAAAAGTTAAGTGTCCATCATCAGATGATGGATAAAGAAGATGTGGTCCAGACACACAGTAGATACTACACAGCCCTGAGAAGAGATGAAACCCTGTCACTTGAATCAACAAGGAGGCATTTAGAGCGGACGTTGCTCAGTGAAACAAGTCAAAGGAAGAAAGACAGATACCAGTAACCTCACTCACGGGTGGCACGTGAACAGACAAAACAAAGGAACAGATGAAACAAAACCAACCCTTGGACACTTGCAACAGAACTGAGGTGACCAACGGAATGGGACGGGGTTGGGGGTGTGGTGCAGATGGGGACGGAGCCCACTGGACAGTGGTGAAGGGCAGGGCGTGTGGACACATCTGAGGAGTGGGGAACCTGCACACAAGTTTATTTCAGTGTGTAAAACAAGGTTACTGCAATAAAAAATATCAAAAGAAGTGGGACTGCTAAACCTGTCCCTCCATGGAGGGCCTGCAGGCCACCACCGTGCTGCCCTCTCGTCAGCCCTCCTGGCCACGCAGCCGTTACTGTCCGAAAGCGTAACTCCCAGACGCCCGCTCAGTCCCAGCTGTCGCTGCGTCAGCACAGTGGAGCCGGGGCCGGACCCGCCACCACGCAGCCTGGCGGGGGCAGCAGAGAGCACAGCAGTCTCGTGGGCCTGCTGCTCACACCCCACCTGGCGTGTGCGCCCCCATATGGAGCCCTCGGCTCTGATCTTCGAGGCAGGACAGGGACAGTCGGGAGAGACGGGGGCAGCCATGGGTCCTGTGCAGGGCGCACGCCCAGGGCGACTCCATCATCTCCTCCACCCAGGGCCCACTGCCCACCCGTGGAGATAGAGGCTTTCTTCCCTGGCCCCTACCCAGGCCCCGTGTCGTTTCTCCCAGTGGCTCTCCAGGGAATTCCAGGGCCCTCGTGCTGTGCCTCTGTCAGCGGCCACCAGTGTGTCCAGGCCTTGCTGCCACCGGCTGGACACTGAAGTGCATCACAAGGCTGTACCCTGTGTTGGCGCCTTGTCGCTGCTTGGGCCTCCCAGACGGCACCTCCAGGGTTGGTGTGGGCGCCCTGCTGACCCAGCCCACAGCGGCCCCGAGAGCGCGAGCCCCTGGGCTCTCGACACTTCTCAGAGCACCGTTCCGTGCTCGTGGGACCTGCGGCGCCCAGCGGTGGGACGTGCCGGCCTCTCTCCAGCAGCCCCTGGACATGCTGGCTCATACACACCGAGCCCTGGACCCCGTCCTTAGCCCAGCCCCGTGTCTCAGCAGCTTAAGAGATTTCTGTGGCCGCCCCCAAGCCATCAGTGTCTTCGTTCCCGGCCTCACCGGAGCCCCTGCCCTGCCCTGCCCTGCCTTCCCTCTTTCTTTTAAGGTGGACTGTGTCAGACTCCATGTGTACGTCCTGGCCCTGTGCTCACCCCCTGGGACAGGCACATGTGCACCCTTCGCCAGCGAGCTGCCCACGCCTGTCCACAGGTCCGGTGGGCCAGAGGCGCCAGCCCGCGTGGCAGTGAGGGTCCCGGGAAGTCCCCCAGGGCAGGCTGTCTTCTGCTCTCCCGGGCCTGTGGACGCAGCTTTGGAAGGCGAAGGCGCCCCTCTTACTGGTAGCTAACTTCTTTAGCCAGGCCCCGGCCAGCTGGGGCGGGGGACGGAGCCCTGCTGCACATCTGGACTGTGGCCGCTTCCCAGTGACTGCAGCTCCCTGGTCCCCAGCAGTGACGTCTACATAGAGCACTTCCCCGGGCCCCTCCCCGACGTGCTCGTGTCTGATGAAGGTGCTGGAACTGACCGCTTCCTCTCCAAAGAGAGGCCATTTGTTTCCGGCCGTGGCATCGGGCGTCCGGACAGTAGACGCTGGCTGGACGACAGCACGCCCGCCTCCGTGCGCCCGCGGGAGGAGCTCTGCTTGCTGGTGGGTTCCGCGTCGCTGAGTGTCGTGAACGTGCTGTCACCTTGACGTCTTTCTCCCGCGTTCTTTCAGGGGGACGCAGTCAAGGACCTGATGCTCCGCTTCCTGGGCGAGAAGGCCGCGGCGAGGAGGCAGGTGCTGGATGCAGGCTCCGCGGAGCAGTCCTTCGTGGGCCTGAAGCAGCTGATCGTGAGTGCCATCTGCGTGTGGCTGTCGGTGGGGCCGCCGTGTCTTCTCTCCGCCCGGCGTGCTGTGCGCGCCTGCCCGCAAGGAGTATCTGCTGATCAGATGCAGCTCTGGGCCATGGAAAGCATCATGTCAACGCGCTTTCATTTGAGTCCAGTTAACAGGCGTTTTTACACCATCAGATTACCTGAAGCAGCGTGTCTTCATCTGGTAGAACAACTCGAGATAAATAACTTGTTGCTGACTTTGTCAAGTACTCTTTCTCCACCTGTGTTGGGTCAGCCATTGAGCTTGGGTAGATTTCTAAACAGTTTTAAAACTTGCCGTGGATGCCATGAATTTTTCTTTAATTTATTAATGCCAGGCTCTCGGTATCTGCAAGTTGATTTGTTCATTGGGGGTTTGTCATCCGTGAGCGTTTAAACCTTGTGGCTTGCGCGTCTAGCTCGTCGGGGAAGGCTGTGGGAAGTCACCGTGTGCGCCTCATGCAGGAGTCTGGTTGGTGTGGAGACCTGAAACGGCAGCCATGCCTTTGGGCACATTCTCTTCTCCCCCGCCCACCCAAGCTCGTCTACTCCCACCTCGCTGGGCAGCTCTCTGCCTGCACCCCGAAAGCAGATCGAGCAGGCTGCTCTGTCCCAGTGAGGACGGCGGGGGCGCCGTGGAGCGTCCCAGGGCTGTTCAGCGCTTGCCTCGAAAATCACCTTCGATCTGCCCGCCTTCTGCATCGTGTCCAACCGTGTGCTGACGGACTGGGTGAGGCCTGAAGGAGATGGATCACTTTCCAACTTTGGAAAGGGCGGCATTTCTCTTTCACTTCAAGGGTTGCCACCTGATTTTTCTCGGGTGCGGTGGAGCCTCCTATACGGGCTTCAGACCCTAGCTCCTGCCAGCACGTGTTGGTTTCGGCAGATTTGTTGGTTGAGGGTTTAGAAGTGTATCGAGGACTGAGTTTTGCAGCCACTTACATCGGACACGAAGGTTAGCCTGTAAACCGAACTCAGAACATGTTTAAAAGCTCCATGGGCCACAGAGCTGCGTCTTAGAGAGGCGATCTTCTCCGTGTGACGTCGACATGTGAGCCCCTGGGTGCAGAGGTGTTACAGGGAAACTGTTCTTGTCTTATCATCCCCGTCCCCACACGGTAATGGGCGGAAGGTGAGGGAAGAGCCTGTCCTTGCTCTGCGAGACGGCAGTGGCCCAGATGCTGGAGGTCAGATGGTCACAGCCTTTCTGTAACAGGAACTCAAGCAAAGGAGCAAAATTCTGTTTCGTAATTGACTGGCTGTCTTGAGTTCAGACATCCTTAACACTGTTTACTTCTGTGACTTCTGCCCATCTGAGGGACTTGAGGAGTCAGGACTAGATGGGGCTACTGCAGCAGGGGGCTTGCCCCCTTGGGGCTGCTGGTGGGACCTGTGCCCTCCCCACCCTTTGACAGAAGGAAGTGCATCAGCCCACCCGCCATCGTCATCACTTTCTCTTCTTCCGTCTCTTCCTGTTCTTTGACCCCTGATTGTCTGCCTCTAAAACTCCTCCAGGACTGGCCAAAGTCCCGAGAAGCCCCCTGGGTGTTTGACTCTGTCCTGACTCAGTGGTTCTAAACGGGAGTGAGATGGCTGGCATCACGATCAGTGAGAAAGGCCGTTCCCCATGTGGGGCGGGGCCTAGTTGGCGGTCCAAGGTCACCCTGAGAGTGGGGCCTGGCCCTGACCAGCCCCATAGTGATCAGGTGGCTTCTGTGATAAGACACTAATAGAATGGGCCAAAGGAGCCCCAGGAAAGCAGCTGCTCTTTTGAGAAGAAGCCTCCTCAGAATGTTGGTTTCAAGTTGGGAAGATGTCCGTTTTTCCGAGGGGGAAGATGTCCGTTTTTCTCAGGAGGAAAAAGCTCACACAGGATAGTGCAGTAGTGAGATGGAGTAATTAGAGAGCGATCCCCAGAAGAGGTGAGAATAAGGGGAATATGGTGAACTCCAGAGTGGATGAAACTCAGGGAGGACCCAGAGAGACGACACTCGGAAGGACCCAGAGAGGTGACACTCTGAGAGGATAGAGAGATGACACCTGGTGAAGATCTGCGAGCCGAAAGATGGAACATTCTTCCCTCTTCCCATGAGAGAACAGGCCGGGCGGGTGCCGTGGAATCCGCTTTTCCCCCACTCTGGGTTGGGCCCCTCAGGCGTCAGGGAGGGCCGTGGGTTGTGACACCCCAAGCAGGCCGGGTGGACTGGACTGTTTGAGTGTTGCTGCTGCGTCCACTCTGCAGTTACATGCCTCTTGAGATGTGGAACAGCTATTACAGCAAAACAGGAAAACTGACTTCACAGGCGAGAAACCTACGCGGTCTGGCGCGGACACAGAGGGAGGCGCTCTGGCCGCCATCCGAGGGCAGAGCCTCCCCTGAGCTGCAGTGCCCGCCAGCTGCCGCCCTCACCCTTCCTCTCATCTTTCCTCCTGTTCTCAGAGCCTGTGTCCTCACCGCTCCGCAGGAGCCTGGCGGAGGTGGCAGGCACACCAGTCATGGCCGTGTTGTCACGAAGTGAGCTCGTTTTCTTTCCCGAAGCGGCCCCTGTGGCGGAAGCCGTGAGCAGGGCGTGGTGTGGGGTGTCTGTTCTCAAAGGCACGGGGGACAGCTCACCTGCAACATCTGTGTGCTCGTCGCCTGTCACTGAAGCTGTGGGTCTGCGTGGTACTGTCCTCGCGGCCGCCCGCCCCCGTGCGGGTGCTGTGTGCCTGGCTGGGCCTTGGCCGCTGCTCCAGTCCGTCTGCACGAGCAGCCGGCTGCTTCTGAGTGCGTGTGACTTTGTTTTGATAGTGATGGATTCAAACATTGTGCACAGCGGTGAGCAGTGACTGATTCACCCGTTCCACGAGCGGTTTCCATTCTCTGATTAGTGCTGATGGACACGTACCGTGCTTAGATTTCTTTCTACCTCGAAAATACTTGAAAAATCCAAGTTTGTATTAATGATCTAGCAAGGAGATGTATTTAAGGTAGAAAGTGTATTTATAAAAAGATCATCACCTTGCCCTGGTACTTCATGTCCTAAAATAATTTCTCTCGTCTTCATCAGTAAGAAAGAGTCTAAATGCATTTCCTGAGTGAGGTCAGAGTGTTGTGAGATGGTAATGTACAGAGAAAAGAGTGTCAAGCTCGTGGAGAAGGACATTTTAGTCCCTTCAATGGCACCACGGAGAGTTAGCAATTCCTGCTGAGCTGCAGACGGAAAGTCACCACATGTTAGTTACTTGAGTGGCTTATTGGGCTGTTTCCTCGTCTTTCGGAAGTGATTGCCCGCCTGTGTTCCGTTCTCCAGGAAGAACCCACGTCTTCTTTCCTGGTTGAAGCAAAGGGAGTGTGTATCTCAGCACGGGTCTTTCTCTCAGGGCAGCCGCCTTCGCTGTCCGCTGTCCGCCGTGCTCGTCGCACAGTCTCGGCAGCTGTCGCTGGCTTCCTTGTGCGGCCTGACGCCGCGCAGGGTCGTCTTCAAGCGCACTTCGCGGTTCCCATACCACCACTGAAAACGGGACCCCGGGGGCTTGCTATTGGGGGAGAGTGAAATAAAAACCCAAGAAACACTGAGAAAGCTGGTCGTCGTCACGCCCCACAGCGGGCCTCCGACCTGCGCTCCAGCTTCTGTCCCCTCCAAGGCTCCCCAGCTCACGGGGCTGCGGGGCGGCGGGCGGCACAGGTGGAGCGTCAGGCTGGCCTCCGGCACCTGAACACGTGTCCTCTGGGCCAGTGAGGGGCAAGGGCTCGAGAGCGAGGTTATGTGGGCCTGTGGGACAGGCGCGGTCAGAGCCTGTGGGGACCAGGTCCGACGGATGGCAGACTGCCCAGTCCGACCGGTTGTGTTGGACAGGAGCCGGGCCTGAGTGGCAGTGGGAGGGACCCTCACCTGACTTCTGGTCGGGTCTGGCACACTCCCCCAGGCGGCTGCTCTGCCCTGAGGGGTGCAGAGGCGGCCTACCCCCTGCCGCGCTGCGCTGCTTCGTGTCACCAGCTGTCTGCAGGAACTGGGAACAGTTGACAGTCAGGTCACTGTGTTCAGCTCTGGTCCCGTGTCACCTGCCTATGGGCTCCTGGTGACATACAGCTGGTCCGTCATGGGCTGGCCCAGGACCTCTGCGGTCATCCGGTCATCCTGGGGAATGACACTGCCAGCCCGCTAACGGGGGCATAGACACGTCTCATTTCTGCTCTCGCTGGCGGTGATATTCGTCGTGAGAGGTGGCATTTTGTTGGTGCAATGATATGGATGCGTTATTTCAGCAAGAAAGCTGGTGGTCTCTGCACTGGGTTTGCGCCGTGGCAGTGGGCGCCAGGGCAGAGGCCACGAGGGCGGGGCGGAGCCCCCGGCTCTGGGCGGAGCGCCCCGCACTGCACCGCCGCTCGTTTCTGGAAAGCTCGGGAGGACGTTGCAGTGCGCACACTGTGTGTGCTTGTTCTCACCATGCGCGCTTCTTCTCTGTTTCATCTTCAGCGTTTCCCAGTGTTAAAGAGCCTTGGAAAACAGCTCACTACTTGCAGGATCTGAAACTCCGGGACGAGGCACCGTGTTCAGAAATCGTCATGCTTGTGCCCCTTGGGGCTGCAGCCCGGGAGGCAGGCGGCGCCCTGCCTCCACGTCTGTCTGTCTGTCTGCCCTGACGCATGTCACTTTCTAATTTCTTAGGCCCACAGTGGCCTTTGCTTTCTTTTCTTTTTGTAATTTATTTTTGGGCAGTGAAGATGAGCTCACAGTGAGCTGTGGTTTCCTCTCTTTCTTCGCTCGTGCAGGTGCCCCTTTTCTTGTTACCTTGTCTCTGATTTTACTGCCCCGCGGCTTTCCGAACATCTGCGTGTAGCCGCCCTCCTGATTGAGTTCCCTGAGAAGTGAAACGCCACGCACGAGACAGGGCCGCTGTCCAAGGCTCTTACCTGCAGGGAACGACAGGACGGGGTGGGACGGGTCGTAATAAAAGTCCACCTGCTGTCCCTTCGAAGTGCGCAGCGCAGAGCAGAGCGGCAGGCTGCTGACGTATTAACCCCTTTAACCCCCGGAGTATCTTTTGACTTTTTCCTGACTGCTCACCACCATTAGCACCACGGGAAGTGAAGTAGTAGGGAGGGGTTTTGTAGGGCAGGGCCGACCTGTGGAGGACGCTCCCCGCCGTCATGAGCTCCACGACCGGCTCTGTGTCCCGGGCTCGCGCCCCGCTGGAGCATGTGGAGGGAGTGCACACCTGGCGGAAGGACTCAGCAGGACCGGGTTCAGGCCAGGCAGGGGCCTCTTTGCAGTGTTTCTGGCTGTAGGACCCTCGGCGAGCAGACATGACCAGAGTGAGCGCAGCTGACTGGGAGGGAGGTGAGCCCCTCGTGCCAGGGCACTCGCATTTCTGTTCCAGGGTAGAGAGACACGGAGGGGACGGCCGGCGTGGGGGACTAGATGCTCCTCTCGGCCTGTGTCTCGTCGAATGTCGTGGTCAGCACACCACGGGAGAGGAAGCACAGGATGCCTGCTGAGAAGAGCGAGCCTGTCCCTGGACAAGCAGGACTCGAAGCAGCCTCAGCCATGTGAGCGCTGCAGGAGGACGAGGTGTGGCACCGTAACAGGAACGCGGGCGAGCTGCTAGAACCCGTTTTCCGAGGCTCGTGGTCCTGCTGTGTGCACGCGCCCCGCGGATGCTGGCCTGTGCCTGCTCTCGAGGGCCCGTCAAGAAAGCAGCGGGCGCTGGTGGCGCAGAGGACCAACCGCTCAGGGTCCCTGGAGGACGTGCTCGCTGTTGTGTGCAGGTCATTCCCATTCATAGCTAAAGTCTTGTCTAGGGGCGCCTTGACTTCGTCTAACAAATTGCACTTAGCCTCTTCGCCCAGAACGTCTTCGTTCTCTGTTGCTTTCATCACTCTGCCAGCGTGACTGTCAGGTGTGAGGCCTCGGGTCCCAGGAACCTGGTTTGGATCTTGGGACAGCTCGACATTGTAGCTGCAGAGGTGATTTCACATTGTCTTAGACATCATCACCCCAGGCCCGTGGTCAGGAGTCTGGAGCACACAGGAGCGTGTCGTTTGTCAGCTGAGCAGCGTCGACCGCTGATCGAGTGCCCGTCATGGTCAGGGTGCAGTGTCTGGCCTGAAGACGGGCTCGATCTCGATGTCTGCATACAGCGGGTTTGGATTTGACCCAGCGTCTTTCCCTCCCACCTTCCACATGGCAAGGAGGATAGACAGAGCTAATTTTGCTGTATAATGTGCTTATGCATTGGCTTGAGACCAGAGAAAGCATTTGAAGACAGTTTTAGTAAATTCTTTTAAGCAGCCCAAAATACTTCTGAGCTGCCAGCCAGAACATGGAAATCAGAACATGGAATCATCTTGTGTTATTTGGAATCAGTTCTGTCACACTTTGGACCATTTGGGGAGAGGTGGCTCCGATGTGTGCTTCGCAGTTCCTGCTCGCCCCCGGAGCAGGGGGCACCCACGCGGGAGAGTTGCCGTGTCCACGTCCGCGCTTCGGCTGTGGCCTGGATGCCGGTGCAGGACACGCAGACCGTGGTGTGTGGGGCACACGGGCTGTGCAGTGTGGGACATTGTCCTGCTCATTGACTCTTTCATGTTGGTGAGAGTCATATGAAGAGGCAGACTTCTTACCTTACGTTTAGACCAGCAGTCACACATGCGCGGTTATGCTTCCTGGCATGCGGATCTCGCGGGTGGAAGTGGGCATACGCCTGGCACAGTTAAGTCGCCGGTTGGAATGATACACACCACATGGTAGAGCCGTCGCTGTCGGCTGGTAGCGGCGTGGGCCTGCTCACCCGGAGCTGCTCTGCGCCCGATCCGGTGGGGCGTGGCGACTCCCCACTCTGGCAGCTGCCTGGCCTCGCTGCCCCCGAGCAGCTGGGGCACGACCAGCCCAGCAGTCTGGCCGCCTGAGTGGCCTGGTGTGTGACGTGTCCCACTGTGTCTTACAGAGCTGCAAAAACTGGAGGGCAGCCGTCGACCTGTGCGGGCGCCTCCTCACGGCCCATGGCCAGGGCTACGGCAAGAGCGGGCTGCCCACCAGCCACACGGCAGACTCCTTGCAGGTACGGCACTTGGTTGCTCTGTTGCAGATGTCCCCTCGCTGGCTGGCCCGCTCCGTCCCCACAGCCCCCGCCCGCACCTCAGCCTGCCGGGCCTCCCTCTCCTGCAGGCCTTCCCGCGTCCTCCCCCCGCCCCGCAAGTCACAGCGTCGTGGCCGCACGTGCCACAGGCGTGCCCTGCTCGTTACCTCTGTCGCGTTCGCTGACGCAGATAGAACTGCTACGGGGCTGTTAGGCTCCCGTTTTCTCCTCAGCGAGGGGCGGCGCAGATGCGCGAGGAGCCCCCGCTTTGGCGCTTTGAAGTCAAGTGGGTCCTGAATGAGCGGGGCGGGGATTTCTGTGGGGGACACACTCGGATGACCTCGTGCTGCCATCGCGTTTTGTCCTTTCAGCTTTGGTTCGTGCGGCTGGCCCTGCTGGTGAAGCTGGGCCTTTTCCAGAACGCCGAGGTGGAGTTCGAGCCATTCGGAGACCTCGACCGGCCAGACCTGTATTACGAGTACTACCCACACGCATACCCGGGGCGCGGGGGTGAGTAGGGGTGTCTGCTGGGCCTGGGCGTGCGTTCGCGCCGCTTTGCACAGTTAGGCGGCCTCCGTTTTCTTTCTTTATCCTTCATTCTTTCTGTCCTTTATCCTGGGAAGTGTAAGCAGCCCGGCAGCGGGCCCGCGCACGGCGCGGCCTTGTGGCTGTCTCACCGCCGTCACGCACTGTGGTGGCAGAAGGGCCAGTATGGACATCAACTTCCTGACTGTGCTGCGCATGAAAAGTAACCCTGGCCTCTTGCAAATACACAGATGTGCCTCCACGGCCGCAGCTTCCTGTGTGCTCATCTCGTTCTGATGGCGTTTACTAAGGAACCTGGTGGTGCCCGCCGGGCCCCAGCCCGTGGTGGGAAATGCTGGCTCCCGCTGATGAAGGTGGCGGCCACGGAGGCGAGGAGCAGAGGAGCCGGGGAGGGAGAGCGCGGAGACAAGCCGTCTGGGCAGGCCGCTCGGCAGATGGACGTGTCTCGGCGGGGAGCCTTGTCTGCGAGGCTGGTCGCGCCGGCCGCAGTGACGCAGAGCTCAGGAGGCCATGCTGAGGGGCAGGAGTGGCGTCCAGAGCCCCGTCTCCTCTGACCTGTGGCGTGGGCAAGGCCAGTCTGCACCGGTGTCCCTGTCGATGCAGGCATGCGGCCTTGCTCTCTGGGCGGCAGGAATGCGGAGTAAGGGCACATGTGTGCGTCGGTCAGAGCAGTGACTGGCACTTGAGTTGCTGCGTTTGCAACTTTTTTTTTAAGGAAGGTGCAGCAGCAATGAAGGTGAGTAGGCAGGGAGGAAGAGAGAGAAGGAAGAAGCACTTTGTTTTATTTCGTTGTTCATCTCGGTGGTCCCCCGGGGGGGACAGGACGCTAACCGGATCTCGGGATGTATGTGGACCGCGCTCTGGGTGGGAGGCAGCAGACCAGCGGCTGTTCCACCAGCAGCTTTTCTCACCCTGCGCCTGCATCGTCACTCGCACGTCCTGGAGACTTGGAAGTCTACTGGAGGAAGCAGGGCCGGGGCACAGACGTGCCGCCGCCGAGCTGCACGACCCTGGGGCCGGCTCCCGGGTGACAGTGTGGCGAGCATGCAGGGCGGGTGACAGGAGGCGAGGCTAGCTCCGCGGTTGCTTGGGTTCTCGCCCTGTCACCTCGGCCTGCGCTTTGGTGGCACAGGGACCACATGCGCTCTCCTCACGCGCACGCTGCACGTGCCGTTGTCCTGCCTCCCGGCAGGCGGGCAGCGGCGCCGCGGCGTTTCCGGTCAGGAGGGTTTGCGAGGGACGCACCTCACTTACTCTCGACTGAGGGAACATTATCCTCGTAGAAAATCAGAAGCCAGAGCGGTGAGTTCTGATACCTGGAGGTACAGAAATCCGCCTGCTGCCTGGCTGGGTGGCGGGCCGAGTGCAGGGAGCCAGCAGCGGGCGCCAGGCAGGGGAAGGGGCGAGGCGCGGGCGGGGGATGCTCACTGTGGCCAGGAGGCAGCCGTCCCGAAGCGGTAAAGCTGCAGGCACGGCCGGAGCCCGCGCTGGGGTGTGCTGGCTGGTGTGCTGGGCTGCAGCCCCTCGGCGCACCCGGCGGAGAACCTGAGCCACTAGACCGCCACTGCTGGTCACCCTGCCGGCCCTGCCACGCCCCTGCGGCCCCGCCGCCCTGCCCCTGTGGGTCGCCACCCCCCCCACCTCAACTGCACGGGAGGCTGAGCTGACGCTCTGTCCCGTCCGGTGCAGTGAAGCCACCGTCCTCCCCCGAGCTTCCAGGTCACTCTTCCCTGCGCTGCAGGTGAGACGGCTCCGCCGGGCTCTCCCTGAGAGTTCAGTTGCGCTGGCCCCGGCATGGGACGGGCAGCCAGTGGCCGTGCGTCATTAAGCAGCCAGCGAGGTTGTGAAGCAGACAGAAATGACACGGTTCCCGAGTGCGTGAACACCGGCCCGCGGGGAATGCGGGTGCCGACTCGTTTTCTTCTCGTTTTGCCGTGTAACACGGTCGACGCGTTCTCATCCATCCACTCCGTTTTCTGGCAGTGTGGGGACGTGTGCGTGGAGACTGTAACAGCAAAGTAGACACCTTCTACGAATGAGTTCTCGTGCACTTTCTTTAAATCGGGGGCATAAATTTTACCCATTCAGAATATTTATGACAAGATGTAATGAATCGCGAGTGAAAGTCAGGAAGCGGCGCTGTGCGTTTCATCCGAGAAGGACCAGTCCCGCGGGCTCCCACGTTTCTCCGACATTTCTAGTTTTTCCAGGAGCTGCTTTCAGCCTCTCAGGACACACACTCAACACTGTCTTTTGAAAGAATGCTGTTATTTCTTTAGTTTACGTGCTCTGTGCGTTGAGGACACTGAATTCCCGCCTCCGCCGGCACAGTCTCCCACACGTTCTGACGCCTTTCGCCACCTGCCTTCTCCCCTGACCTCCGCGACTCCTGGAGTTGTCGGTGCTTCGTTTTCTTTCCTTCTTGCCACACGAGCAAAACCACCTGTCTGACTTATTTCACGTGCTGTGATCTTTTCTCCACAGACTTCTGTGTGGCTTTTAAAAAGATGAAATCGTGTCCTCTGCGACACCCTGGGCGGACCTGGGGGGCAGGCAGTCAGCACTGACTTTGCACCTGCTTTTTGGAGAAGGAGTGACGTCGCTCTGAACACCCGGCGGGCTTGGGGCAGGACCACAGAGCCGCGCCCCTTTCCTTCTCCGCCGCCCGTCGGCCCTGTGCTGCGGGGCCCGGGGTGAGCCCGTCAGGCTGCAGAGGGGCTGGGGGCGCTCATGCTCTGCTGCTGCTCAGACACTGGCTGCTGCAGGCGGAGCAGAAGGCCACCGGCCGGTGTGCTCGACTAGTCCGTGGCCCCACGGCAGCCGCCTGCGGCCTCGGGGCTCGGTGCCGGGCACGCAGAGAAGCATCCCAGCAGGAATAAAGCAGACCCGGTGCGTCGCGACCCACGCGTCCTATGTCTCCAGGCCGGGGAAGAAGACGCTTCTCTTTATGTTCTCCGGTTAGAAGCCAGAGGCTTCTGTCTGAATTCCAGCCACGGTTCTAGAAGGCCCGGGCCCCACACAGGGTGCCCATCCTCGTTGGCCGTGTCGCCAGGTGACTGAGGGACGTGCACAGACGGAGGTGTGGTGGTCTGTCTCATACCCAGTGACTGCTGTTCTGTCCCTCTGTCCCTCCGAGGAGTCTGGCCTTGGGCCCCACTGAAGCACTCTGCTTGACAGAAATGCAGAGAAACGAAACAGCTTGTTAACTTAGACAGCTGACAATGAGTCTTCCATGTTTTCTTCAGGCTATTTTTGTAGCGAAGGAACTTACCATCGCCGCACACCTGTGAGGCTCGCCGTGATCCCATCCATCCTTCTGGCTGCGTCCTCTGGCTGCACTCACGCTTCCTACAGTCCTTCACTCACAGCGCACGCTTGCACGCTCACCCTCATGCACTCATGCACATGCTCACCTTACACTCGTGTGCTCGTTCACGCTGACCGAATTGGCGTTTCCTCTGCACATTTCTGAGGTCGAATACCCTGTAAATACCCTCTCCATTTCAGGAAACATTATTCCTAAGTCTGAAAAACTTTTCTTTAGCAAATGCCAACATAACCCTTTGCACTTGCAAACTACCACCTGTAAGGAGTATCTTGTTCCTCCCATGTGCAGTATATCAGAAGCGGCCCGCTCACGTGAGCGGTGCCTCTGTGCTGTCATGACAGGAGGTGCAGCAGGTCACACGCCTTCCCGAAGCACCTTCCCTGTCGAGCGACAGCTTGTTGCCGTGGCGGGCGGGCTCTGGTGACTGGTGCTGTTCTCCCTGTGAGGGAGCAGGAGCTCACAAAAAGGATTCCCCTGCCCCATGCATGCCTGTTTCTCCAAAGGGAGCAGAACTACTGCAGCATGGTTAAGCTGTAGGTACGTGCTGTGGGGTTATCTCTGGCACTGTGGGGGTGTCTCCGGCACTGTGGGGTTATTTCTCGTACTGGGATGGTTAAAGTAGCATGTTTTAAGCAGGACATTTAGAGCAAAACCTATGGGGCGCCAAATTTTCTTCTCATCTAAGCTGCCAAAATTGCTTGCACCAGCCCTGCCATTTGTATGAGGTCCTACTGGACCCACCACTACTGCGTGATCACCAATGGGCATCCATAGGACTTGTTGGTCTGGCTGCTCTGCGCCTGCTCGGATTGCTCCACCTCCTCCCTCCCCTTAGTTGCCACCACGTAATCCCGTCCTGTTTTTGCCATCCCGGTATCCCGTCTTGTTTCATGAGCTCATGAAAACATGGTCATCCTATGTCAGGGGCATCTCCGTGGTGCCCTGAACCCTGCCACCTGCTGCTGTCACTTTCAGGTGGGAACAGGGAGCGTGCTGTCTGCCCAGCGCGTGTTCTTCGACCCCACCCACCCGATCTGCTCCTGCAGACGCCCCTGTGACCCGTCACATCCCAGACAGCGTCCCCTACTCTCGAAGCCACTGCCACCTGCCTCTGTGGGATGGCTACGGCAAGGGGGTCGCGGGTGCCGCCTTTCCCCAAAACAGTCTTTGTATTTATGAGACTGGCGTTAAAATACACCCCCAAAGGCCTCCACATCGTTTCTCTTTGCACAGTCAGGTTGGTGTCCTGAGACAGCCTTCTCTTTTCTTTCTCGTGACTACGTTGTTTTGATTTTGTAACATTACTCGCATTCAGGAGTGATGGCGTGAGCACACAGGCTCACAGACGGCCTGGAATGTTCCAAGCACTGCTCCACTCTGAACAGTTCGCTTCCGCTCTGTGCAGGCGGAGATGAGGGAGCGAAGGTTCGTGGTGTGGAAATAGAGCGTGTGAGGCCCCAGCGAAGAGCTGCCGGGCTCTGGAGGGAGTTCCGTGCTTTCGCGTGAACCCGTGAGGGCAAGAGCTTATCCTTGCCAGTGCCCTCCTCTGCCGTCCCTCCAGTCCTGGCGTTCCCACTGCTAGTTCTCACACTAACTGCAGATGCTTTTTGTCGTGGGCCGAGGGGCGGGCCGCTGTGATGCCCGTGTACAGGTGCTCTCGCCACTCTGGGCCCCACGGCGTGTCCGCGCGCTGCCCGTCAGGTGCACCGGCACCCCGCGTTGGGTCGCGCCGGCTCTTGGGACCTGCCTGCCACTAGGCGCCCGCAGGGCGGCATCGCATGTGGGTCAGCGCGTCTGCTGTGCCTGTTGAGACCCCTGCCGCGTAGAGTGTGTTGCTGACTGCTGAGGTGCAGGAGTTTGTTACGTGTTTTGGAAACAAGTCTGTCGTCAGAGAATTGTTTTGCAAATTTGTGGCCTTTCTCTCCATCCTCTTACCAGTCTGTTTCACGGAGCAGCTTTAATTTTCATAAAATCCACATTTTTTTCTTGTGTGTCGGTGTTTCTCTGTGATGTTGGTGTTGCGTCTGAAGTCACAGCAAACCCAGGTCCCTCCAGTTTTCTCCTGTGCTCCGGTCTGCAAGTCTCGTGGCTCTCCGCTGGGTGTGTCAGCCGTTGTGAGCTCACTTCTGTGACAGGTGGAAGGCCTGTCTTTGGATTATTTTCCACATGGATATACCGTTGTGTCTGTTGCACTTGTGAAATGCTGCCCCTGCTCCACCAAATGACCTTCTCTCCTCTGTCGAGGTCAGGGGAGGGCATGCCGAGACACCAGCATGCGGACCACATACAGCCCGAGGGTGGGGTGGGGCCCGCACCCTTGTCCCTCTGCTACTTTTCTGGGACGCGCACACAGCCGGACAGAGAAGTCGGTGCCTGCTCTGCGCGGCCCTCGCCCTGGTGCGGGATGCCGGGTGCTGCTCGCACGGCAGGAGCCCCTCTGCTCTCCTCCAGGCTCCATGGTGCCCTTCTCCATGCGGATCCTCCACGCCGAGCTGCCGCAGTACCTGGGCAGTCCCCAGGAGTCCCTGGACAGACTGCACCGGGTGAAGGCCGTCTGCAGCAAGGTGAGGCCCCGTGGTGATCGTTGGCCCCACCTGCGGCCTCCCTTCACCGCCGCACAGTGTCACCTGCGTTCCGCCACGAGGCAGAGGGCCCATCCCAGAGGCCCAGCCCGGGGCGCCCAGTGGCTCACCCTGGGCCTGTGCTGGGAGCCTGCTGGTGCTCGGTCCTCCCGCAGACTTGGCCTCGTCCTTGCAGCAGCTTCCCCACCGTGGCCTGGCCCTGCAGTCCTGGACTTGGAGCCACTGAGGCCCAGGAGCCTGTGGGGAAGACGGCGGCCGAAAGGAAAGGTCGCTGCAGGAGCGAGCCCTGAGCTCAGGTGGGCAGGGGTCCGGCGACTAGGGCACTGGGCCCGAGGTACAGGTTTCTCTGTCTGGCTCGGAGTTTTCAAAAGCACGCTATTACCTTTTGATGCTGAAAATGATCTCTGCAGAAGCCTTTTCCTGTCCCTGCTGTCACCTGGGGTCTCGGGCCAGTCCTGTAGCAACGGAATCACACTCCCTGTCAGAGACCTTCTTCTGAGGTCTTGCTCTAGGGCACTGAAAATGTTGATCTCCTCCAGGATGCTCACTTAGGAGCTGTGCTTCCCTTTGTTTTATTTTCACTTTATCTTTCTTTAGTTGCTCACGCTGGTTGTTCCCCGCAAGCCCAGGTCTTGAACCTGGGACCTTGGGATGTTAGTGGGACTGCACCCAAGTGGACTAGACTGCCAGGCCAGCAGGGTGCGCCCTGTACTCCCTTTTCCATGCTAAAAGATCGAGTGACTGCAGAAGTCCCGCCGTCCCACGCTACAGTTCACCATCCCCGCTGGCTGCCAGCTGCTGGCCACACACCGAGGTGACAGGTGCACCCGCCAGGCTGGGCCTGCAGCGCTCAGCCGACAGCCTGGTGCTGCCCCTCAGGACCTGGCAGGGACACAGCGCCAACCACCCCCTCTGGGGGTAACATGCTGCCATGGTCCCCGTGCCACCACGGTGCGTCAGACACGCTCGTGCAAGGACAGGAGCCAGGTTGCTGCACCTGCTCAGCTTGGGGTGGCATCTGGGGCACTGCTCCTGGGCAAGCAGTCTAAGAAACTGCTCTGTCCCCGACACGCGGCCCGAGGTCAGCAACACGAGTATGGTCATGGTTTGCCAGTGGACATTTTATTTTCCATAAGCAGCTCTTGTCCCTCAAAATACGTATCTCCCCAATGACAGCAGCTCGGCTGCTCTTCCGAGGAAAACACGAGAGCGGCAGCCTAGAGTCACAGCAAATACGGGACGGTGGGAGTGCCGGGCGTGGGGCCTAATCCCACACAGGCCGTGCTGAGGCGCCTGGAGGGAGGGGGTCACCAGGCCCCCTCAGGCCCCCTCGGCCACACCACAGGGAAGGTGCCGGAGCCTGGGCCCCAGCAGTTCGTGGTGACTCTGCTTTTGCGGCCCACAGATCCTCACCAGCCTGGAGCAGGGCCTGGCCGAGGACGGCAGCGCCAGCGGCACCAGCACCGAGAACCGACAAGGTCAGCTGGCGCCGCCCCTCACCACCCAGCTGCCGGCACCCATGCCGCGCACGCTCCTCCCTGCCTCCGCACCCTCCTCCTTCGGGAGCTGCGCTGTGCCTGCTCCAACACTGGGCGCAGGGGTGGCGGGAGCCCCCCCACCAGATGGGCCCACTGTTCGTGTGCGTCCACGCCAAGGCTGTGGAGGAGGGACGGGCCATCCTGGGCAGGCGGTCTCCCAGGACGGGCTGCCTGCCCGAGCGACAGCCGCGGTGGGGTGGGAGGGCCCAGAGGCCGACGGGCAGCTGTGTTTGTCCTGAGTTGGCCTGCCAGGCCTGCTTGCAGTGAGGTCATCCAGCTGCCGTGCTTCAGAACCCAGGGCAGATGCGCCACCCCGAGATGCTCACCACCTGTTACCCTCAGGGCAGTGCCCCAGCCCCAGCCCCCTGGTAGTCTCACCTCTGTGGGCTCGACTCCCGGGACCCCAGCGGCATGGGCTTGACTGCCAAGCAGTGGCTTCCTTGGAAAGCGAGCTCCGAGGAGACCAGCGTGCAGAACCGGAGACGGGGCCAGGGGGAGGCCTCAGGGTCGAGGGCTGGGATGGGAGACCTCTCGTGGGGAGGCCCCAGACGCAGGACACGGCCGGTGGCAGAGCAGGACACCTGGGACCAGGTGGCCCCAGGCGTGGGGCAAAGGACTTCCGTGGCCTCCTCAGGTGCACCCCAGAGGCCTGGGAGGAAGACAGCGGGGGAATCTGTCCCATTCAGAAGGTTCGCCGCGGGCCTGAGAAGGCAGGTGCCGACCCGGCCCCGCACACTGTGAATGGCCGGCTGCTGTCGGCTCCCTTTCTCAGGTGCCAGCTCTGGGGGGCCCCGTTGTGTGCCTGAACCCGAGCCCAGTCTCACTGCCACGCCTGCTCCTCTTCTGAGTAGAGCGGGGCACTGGCCGCAGCCAGCCCGGGCAGTGGACCCTGACCCTGTCTTGCAGCCTCCATCCAGCTGTGGCGGTCGCGCCTGGGCCGTGTGCTGTGCTCCACGGCCAACTGCCTGCTCCTGATGAAGGTAGGCAGCGGGGAGGGCTGGGCCGCGGCGGGGCCCAAGCAGTCGGTGGCGTCGCCCGCGGGCTGATGTGTTTCTCCAGGAGACATGTCGGCAGGTGTGGCCTGCTTGTCGCTTGGTCTGGACAGGGTGCTGGGCTTTCACTCCCCGCCCCTTCTCCACAGCCAGGCCCATCTCAGGAGCGTGGCTCCTGCTCTGGGGGGCGGGCTTGGATGCAGAAGGCACTTCTGGGGCCGCAGCCCCTCCCTGCAAGCGGCCCTTGGCACCTCCCTGCGTCGAGCTGCCGGGGCCAGGCACCAGGTGTTGCGGCACCTGCAGTGGACAGTGGCGGCCGTGGACAGCAGCCACAGCTTGGGGTCGGGAGGAGGGGCGCTCCCCGAGGTTGGGGCAGACAGGGCCGTGCGAGACGCCTGCTCCTGTACGGGGACCTGCTGCACCTTTGTCAACACGCCGGACTGCGGGCCCTGGTGTTAGTTTTGTTCGGAGCATCTGTCTCTTTAGTCCCTGCCACTGTCACAGGCCCTGTGGTGACCACGTCCTCGCCCACACTAGTCCTTTCTGCCCCGGGCGCAGCAGTGGACAGAGGAGAGGTTGTCCCCACAGCCCGGCAGTGACTACGTGCCCCCAAGCAGCCTGTGCCTGCCGCCCCTCCACACAGGCCTCCTCCCACCGCCCGGGGCGGGCCTGCAGCCAGGCCCTGGCAGCGGCCCTGAGACGCAGCGGCCACACAAAGAAGTGGACAGGCTGTGAAGTCCAGCAGGGATGCTTCGCCGCACAGGCCGGCTTCCTTGGGACGGACCTAGCTGTTCCGCCAGCGGTCACTTGTCTTTGAGGCACGTCAGTCGGCAGTTAATCCCGGGATCAGAGTGCTTTCCGTGTGGACCTGTGGGAGCAGTGCCCACCAGGCACCAGAGCTGGGCGTTGCCTGGGAGGAGTGGAGGGTCCGTCACTGTTTCAAACTGTTCAAACGAAACAATCTTCCACTGTCCTGAAGTCAGAAAGGAGGGCTCATGGGACGGAGTCAGGTGTGTGGGGTGGCAGCCGTCAGGCCCGTTCCTGAGTCTGCGGCTAGAGTGACCATGCTTCCCTTCAGATACGGCAGGTGCCCACACACGGAGCCCCGCACTGCGCCCAGCTCCAGGGCATGGTCACGGCTGCTGCGGAGCTCAGGGCTGCGGGTCACAAGCATCCCGGGGCCACCGTCCTCCCTCCGCTCGCCCGCGCCCGCCGTGCCTCTGGCTGCAGCCCGTTGGGCCACGGCATGGCCAGCGATGTGTGTACAGATAGGACGCGTGTTGGGCTCAGTCTGTCCTGTCGTGTGGTCTCGGGTGGGCGCTCCAGAGTCCGTGCTGCCCTTCCCGGGCGGCGTCCTCCCCAGTAGAGCCACAGCTCCAGGAGGAGCCCACAGGGCCGAGCCCCTCACACTGGGCCCAGGGCAGGCCACGGTGGGGTGGTCACTGCTGGGCACCGAGGGTGGCACGGGGCCGCCAGCCAAGAGCCGAGCCTACCGATGGCGCTGGCAGAGTGGTCAGCAGGCTGTGAGCTCTGTGCACCTGCGGCCCTGCAGGCCTGGGTGGTCAGTGTGGCCGCCGTGCTTGGGGCTGGTCTGTGGACGCGGTCCTCGCATGGCTCCCAGCAGATACTCAGCAGACGCAGTCAGTACGCCGGCCCGCTGGGGCGGCGCTGAGAGGACCCTCCCGTGCCCCAGCACTTTGTCAGGGAGACAGGTGGACGCGGGGGGCCGGCCCTGACTCACTGGGACGGCCCGAGCCAGCTTGACCCACTGGGCACGCTGTCCGCCGAGCAGAGCCTGAGCCTGGCTTCCCCCAGGACTATGTGCTGGCCGTGGACGCCTACCACGCAGTGATGCGCTTCCAGCCTGAGCAGACGCCGCAGCTGCTGAGCGGCATTGGCCGCATCTTCCTGCAGGTGAGCGGGCGCGGCGGGGCCTGGCAGGAGGCTGTGGAGCTGACAGCGGCTGGCGGAGTCGCAGGGATACGCCACACGTCACCAGAGGGTGACCAGGGCCGGAGGACACTGACCTCCAGGTCTGTGTTCCCCTCGCTGAAGGTTGGTGACACTGCTCCCGCGGGAAGGGGCCCGTGTCCGCATGGACCCGGCCAGGAAACCAGGCGGAGCAGCCTCACAAGGGTGGCAGCAACCATCACA